>MU226208.1:25019-66160 GCA_018584345.1 Thuja plicata
AAATAAATGGCCCCCTTCCATGATGACTCAACCCTCAACTTAAGTGAAATTATAAAGTTATATTATAACTTTATAATAAGTCATTTTAATGATATCATAATAATTTGGCCACCAAAATAATAATAACCCACAAAATACTTTTCCTTTTAATGTGCCATCTGAAATAGGAGTCTCACCTATTAATTGCCCATGTGACCAAATGCGCTTTCCAAAAATAGAAAGGGTCCTCGATCAACCACTGACTACTATAAATAGTAAGCATGGTCAAAAGCATAGCAAACGGGGTCCAAAAGACACCAAACGAAAGCCAAACCAAGGCAAACTGAATCTTGAAGTAGATGCCCACTGCCAAGACTGGAAACTAAGCAAAGTGACTTACTATAAATAGTAAGTACACCCATAATGATCCTCAAATCAACTCGCCAAACCACGAGGATCGCCATGATGGCCTGACATCACTGGTCAATTGACCTTGCTACAAATGGGGACATTACAATCCTCCCTCCTCGAGATTGCTTGTCCCCAAGCAATCGTCAGAACAAGAAACATCACAATCCACCTGGATCCCACATAAAATAGTATACCATGCCACTGACATAAACTGTAGGCTCTTGTAGCATCACCCAAAATGCAAATCGGATAGCTCTGTAAAAAGACCAATAACAACCACTCACCCATAATCCTGTACTTAATTTGCCTCTGCTCGGATCCCAAAAGAAATGAATCTCATAACCATCATGTACCAAGATGAATGGGTGACCAATATCGCTGACACACTGAAATCCCCTTGCACACCCTGCTGAACTGTACTGAGTGTGTAAAGCATCTGCCTGATAGCGAAGCATATGCCCAAAAGTATTTGTATCCAAAATAGGACATCCTCTCACTGCACATCTGCCAAGCAAATCGCTATCCTGCAAGTCACCTCCCACTGACTTGCAACACCCAACACCTGAGGTCAAAGAAAAACCATCCAATAAATGATGGTACCATCCTGGAGCCGACCCACACCCACATGCAACCAAATCCTCTACCTGTGGGTCGAAGGAAAAAAAATGAGTACTCGCTGTGTAAGGTGATAAAATGCTCTGATCTCTGGCAGAGGCTCATCATCAACAACCTGAAAACCCGAAGACGCCTCAAACCTCTGAGTCTGTCGAGTTGTCTGAATAGCCATACTATCAAGTCTCGCAACATACCTAACAACATGCTCTCTGTCATGGAACATTTGAATGTACTCAGACTTAAGTGCTAATAAAGCCCTCAATATGTACCTCAATTCACTCAAACGAGTACTAGCCCTAATTCCATACTACCTATCCTCAAACTCCACTTGCCAGATGAGGTACTCTATATACCTATAAGTACAGTCATAGCGAGATAGAGTGGAGTCAACCCGCTCACCATTGACTCTCAACTGATTTCTCCATCCCCATGAAGTAACACTAGGCTGGTCACTCATAGCTCGATGAGATGAATCAAAAGAAATCAACTCTATGCCTGAATTGGATGGTGCCTCAACCAACACCTGTGAAGATGACGTGGTGTCACTAACTGCCATTTGACATTTCTCTGAAGTCTCTGTCACTGCCATCTCAAAACTCTCAATGATTTGCTCTGCATCATCAAGCTCAGGACTAGCTACCAGAGGATCTGACACTTGAGTAATTCCTCCAGCATCTACCGTAGTTGCTCTCATCTTATCAGCAACTACAAAACTCAAGGCATGAGTGGATGTAATCGCATCCCCATCACATTTACTGTCCCCGATCGTGGATGTCATCATATCACCAGTCACCACTATGTGTAACTACACTGGAACAGGTACTGGTGTAGACCGGAGTCTCTCTAACTCCACGGTCACCTCTGCTAAGCATCCTTGCGACTCTAGGAGAGCCAACTGAGTGCCTTCTAAAGCCACAGAAAACGTTGTGAGCTCCTGAGTAAGCTCACTCACCTCCTCTCTGTCCATCAGAGCCTCGTATGCCGTACTCCCCCACTCAAGTAGGTGATCTCGGTCGGCTACCAACTGAAAATAATCCTGTCTCAAAATCCCGACAGCTTCCCCATAAGGAATGAATCTCTGTCAGGGACAAGTAACAATTACCATGCTCATCATCCATAGGAGCACCCCATCCATGAACAGCTAGCAGTTGCCGAGCGGCATCAAAATGCTCGAATGCGATAACAATATCATGCTCGCTGACTCTCAACTGACTAGTCACATGATGACTTTGAATAGTCGGCCTCCTATGCAACACCTCTGGCACACTGTCCATACTGCAAAAAGAAGTGGTACCCAACGTACTCTCAGAAACACTATCCCCCAATGTGCTGCCAACTGAGCTCTGTGAACTGACAAATGAACTAACGTCCTCAAACGAAGTACTAGCATCTGACACGTCTTCGTCAAGACAGTCCTCAATGTTTGCCTCCATGGGTAAACTTAGTTATCTACAAAAGTGATTGCACAGACATGATAGAGATAAAGCAAAGGATAATTCTTTTATTCATTCATAGCAACGATTACAACAATATAGCTTTGTTCATAACAACATATCGTACCCGAAGGTAGTACAAGAATATAAAGGACCGAAGGGACGTGACGATTGGTAACCATGCGCTAACTCCCTAGCCTCCGGTCACTAACTAATTCCCAACTGACAACATTAATTACATTTTACCCAACAACATCATCCCTCCGAAAAAGACAAGTCGTCTCCGACGACTTAACAAACAAATGGAATAATGCCGATTACAAAACATGAAAGAAATCAGCTAAGAAGTAGAAGAGGGCATCCTTGGAATTGACGGCTGGGATGCAGAAGGGTTCAATTTCTGTCGTAACTGGTACACTTGTTGGGTGCGGATATCCAAATCCGCCTGTATCTGGGAGTTGGTCTGTACTGCTTCCTTGAGCATGAGGGTAACCTCCTGTAGTTCCGCCTCCTTCTGACAACATGCCTCCTTGGTCTCATTGCATGCCTCCGTGGCCTCAGCCAACTGGGTCTCAACTATGCCCTTACCAACTGTGGCGGCCTCTATCTTTGCCAAAAGGGCTGCCCGCTCGGTCTGCCAAGCGGTCTGTTGAGTGGCTAGCTAGGTAGCCATCTCCTCCCGAGATCTCTCCGCGGCCACCCTAGCCTCCTCCGCCCGCCGTGTCTCTAACACCTCCCGCCCGCCCCTATCCACCACAGCTGTCAAAGAGTCCAAATAGGACTCAAAACCCTCATCCAACAGATCATGTGGCGGCTCTCCTACATCTGGCTGAACCGTGGTCTCAACCTGAGTCCCTTCGTCCTCCTCTGCCAACACATGTGTACTCTGCTCACCTCCTGTACACTCCAACTCCCCTCTCTGTATGTCCTCTCTCACGGGGGACTAAATGGAAGGTCCCCGCGTCACAAGTGCAAGGAACCGCTGTGCCAGGTCGGCACTCGCATGACCCATTGTACTGGAAGATGCCCCTGTCTGCATACTCTTACCCAAACTGTTACCTCTTGAGTCCACTAAAAGGGAGGCATCAAAGGTGATCACTGCCTCCGAACCTATCACCTCCAGCCGCACCTGCTCTGACTCCTCTCTACCCTGCTTGAGGGTCCTGTCCACCTCCTCTGCCATGCCTTCGCCCACTAAGGCTGTATCCGGGATGTGAGGTATGCTCTCGCTAGCCACTGTCTCCGGTTCAGGAGGCGCAATCGCTATAGAAACTCTCTCTGACGTAACTATAGGTGGAGTCAACTCAATGGGAGCCCGAACCTGGCCGAACGCTGGGATAACTGTCGTGACCGAGGCAAAATGCGCTCCACTAGAGAGCACTGGCCGTGGGAATAGTAGTGGGGTAGCTGAAATCACCTCCACCTCGTCATCATCATCTCCCTCCGAAGCACTTTCCTTAGATGTCTCCTGGCGGCCGCTGTCCGTGTCCTCGTGTTCCCCACTCACATCCAACTCTTGTCGGGCTCGTTTCGAGCCGGCCACTACCTTCTGACCGCTGGGCATGTCTAAGTGGTGCCATCTCATGATGTGAGGCTTGCCTAGAGCCAAAGGGCCCACCTTCACCACCTGCACCAGTATGTCCGCGGAAATCTATCTGACGACCGTGTCCAATAGCAACCCGATCGCATAGTGTGGAATATAGAAAGTACGGTGCTGGAGTGTCATAAACGCATACATTCGCTCAGCCAGCATTGCCCCCCATTCGTACATCTGGCCGCTGAGTAAATGGTTCATGAGAGTGACCTGCTGAAAGGATATATCGGATGCACGGCTAGACCCTGTAAGGCGACTCTTCACCACGTCTATTAGACACCTCCAGTGTCCCTCTCTGATGAAGGTCTTCTTGATTCCCCTATTGTGCAAGGACTTCTGAAGGGAGTCCTTTTCAGCAGCCGTGAGGTCATCTCTGCAAACCAGCCTTATGTAGAAATCCTTATTTACCAAGGCCATTTTTTGTGGCTTCATCTCAACCCTAACCCCTTTGGCTGGCAGCCCGAATACTCTCTGAAATTCTGCTGCTATGAATGAGACCGTCACCAAATGGTTTAGGTACAAGAGAGTGCTCTGTTTCGAAAAGCTATCGAAAGACTCAATCATTGCCCGCAACGAGCCTTTGAAATCTTTTATGCAAAATATGGGCATCTAGATAACCCATTGTACTTGCGCCTTCGTTAGGTTATCCTTAACCAGTAGGTTGTTCGGAGTATCTGTGCTTTTCGTCCACCATCTTCGACACTCCAAGCCTTTCATTCCCTCGAAGGCGATTGTCTGCGCTGTAATGGAGTCCTTCTGAGATCCCACAACTGCCATTTGTGGCCTCCAGACTTTTAATTTCTTCCCTGTACTTGTACATGCGCCTGCAACTCTCACGCCAGAAGGTAGTGTATGCACGTTTTTATCCATGCTCGGATTGCTACTACTTGCGTCTGCTTCTAACCTTTTCTTCTAGGTTCTCTTGCCCGCGGAGTCCATAATGGTTTTTCGTTGTCGTAGTGCAAAATAAATAACTAACTCCAATCCCTAACTGCCGGGCTGTCGTATGGCTGCCTTGCTTTGTTTATACCCTGATTCCTTGTGCAATAGCACACCCTCCAGTCGTTGTTGTACGACACTTTGTAAGCTGTATTTTGTGTTGTTTTTTCGAAATCCGTACGAATGTACGACCTTGCCTTTGCATACATCATTTTTTGCTTAAAAAACCTCACAACGTCTTGCGGTCGTACGACTTGCCTTATATATTGAACACTCCCCTACTGCGTCCGTCCGTACAGCTGTACGATACAGCGGCGCAACCTGCTCCTCCCGTTGCTGTACGGTGATACTCATAGTCTTTGTGTTGTTGTAGTCTATGTCGGGTGGGGTTGTATGAACCGCACAGTGCATAGGCTAATGTGAACTGGCCATAAGGTCTTATGGCCACAACTTGTTTTTTAATCCCGTCTCTCAATCCGTACGGTTTGCTTCTTTGTTTTCTTCTTCGAATACCGTACTGCCGTACGCAGGTTCCTTCCTTTTTCCCTGCGTGCTCGTGTTCGTACGGAATGGTTAGGCTATGTCGTGGCCATACGACACTTAATGCCCAGGAGTTGGTTTATAAAGCCATCTCGTACGACCATATTGTCGTACGACCTTTATGAAAAGTGTTTGCGTTTTTTTTAAAATTTTGCCTTGTTGCATCTCGTGGGCCCGTACGGCAATTTGCCGTACGGTGCCGGTTTTAAGTTGTTTGCGCTTTCGTACAGCCGTACGGGCCCGTACGACATGATGCTGTACGGTACCGTACAGACAATTTGCTTTGCCTTTTTTTTTTAATAAAATTTTTAACTTTTTTTTTTTTTTGAGATAAATCAACGAGGCGTTCTGGGTGATCCCGACCTCCTGGCCTTGTGTGGTAGACTTTCAGCTTCGAGCTGTTGACAGCATCCGGGATCTCTCTCCCGTCCAGCGTCCATAACTTCAACGCCCGATTTGCTGCAACTTCCCGAACTTTATAGGGACCTAGCCATTTAACTCTGAATTTGCCGGGTTTAATTTTGTTTCGCCCATTAAACTTCAATACCAACTGGCCGGGTGTAAACTGCATCCGACGAAGGTGTTTGTCGTACCAGAGTTTCCTTCGCTGCCGCGCTATGGCGGTTGCCCACTGGGCCATGGCTCTTTTCTCATCGAGCCTATTCAAGGCATAAAGTCTCTCCCTCAGACTCTCCATGTCGCCTAGTTTAGTATCAATGGCTATCTGGAGGCTAGGAACCATGAATTCCGCAGGTACCACTGCCTCCTGTCCGTACATAAGTTGGAAGGGTGTCTGCCCAATGGTCACTTTGTATGAAGTGCAGTAGGCCCATAACACCGACGGTAACCATTCCTCCCAGTCCTCACCTTCAACTCGACAGGACTTATAGATAACTCCCACCAAAATCTTATTAGTTGCCTCGGCTTGGCCGTTCGCCCGAGGATAATATGGACTCGACAGCATATGAATTTTTTTGAATTCGGTGGTTAGAAGCTTAATGATGTGTTTGACAAAATGCCCACCTCTGTCGCTCGTCAATTGAATTGGGATGCCATACTGTGTTATTATTTGCTCATAGATGAACTTTGTAGTGCTTAGTGCTGAATTATCTATTAATGTGCGCGCTTCAACCCATTTTGTTAAGTATTCAGTGGCCACCACCATATATTGGCATCGTCGAGTACGACTAGCCTTTAGAGGTCCAACGAAGTCCAGCCCCCATCTTTCGAATAGCTCCTGTGCATGAGAGGGATTGAGAGGCATAAAATCCCGTTTGAGGGGTTTCCTTGCGTGCTGACAAGTATCACATCCTACCACCCATTCTCTAGCGTCATTGTACAATGTTGGCCACCATAAGCCAGCTAAGAGTACCTTCCTTGCTGTCGTATTGGGACCCATGTGTCCTTCGACTGGTCCTTCGTGGGCTTCCCTTAGCACACTCGATACTTCCTCCTCCATCACGCATTGCCTGAGTACTTGATCTGGGCCCATCTTATACAACAATCCATTGATTAGTTGGAAGGTCCTGCTTCTGAGTACTAACTTCCTTTGTTCTCCTGGAAGCATGTCTGGAGGGAACCGAGTTGTGGACAGATACTCCCCTATACTTGTATACCACTTAGGGAGTACGACAATATGGAATAGATGTGTGTCCGGAAAGTCGTCGTTTACTCCCACAGGTGGCTCGCCAAACTTGATTTGTGACAATTGGTTGGCGATCACGTGGCTTCGTCCTGGCCGTACAAAATCTTGAATGTGAACTCTTGGAGTTCCCTGAATAATAGGTTTGTTGACCAGGTACATGAGAGCCTGGTGGTCCACATAGAAGGTGAATGGTGTGGCTAGTAAATAATGCTTGAATTTCTGAACCGAATAGACCATTCCCAGGGCCTCCCTTTCTGTGGTGCTGTAATTCTTCTCAGCATTGGACACCAATCTGCTTGCGAAGTATAAGGGGTGATCTAGTCTGTGCCCTCCTTCCTGAGCCAAGGTGGCTTTGATGGCATAATTTGACGCGTCCACGTGCACACGAAATTCTTTGTCCCAATTAGGGAATGCAAGAATAGGAGCACCCAACAATCTCGTTTTCAAATTTTTGAAGGCTTCCTCCTGCTCATTCTTCCAAGTGTACCGCTCTCCCTTCCTCGTGAGCCTATCCATCGGATATGAAATTTGTGCGAAGTTCTTAATGAATCGGCAGTAGTATCCGATATGCCCGAGAAAAGATTTGACACCCGTCATGTCCGTAGGGGCCTCCATCTTAACTATTACCCGTACCTTGTCCGGGTCTGTTTTTAATCCCTCCTTACATACTATATGCCCGAGCAACTTCCCTTGGGGCACCATAAACCAAGACTTCTTTGGGTTAAGTGCCAGACGGGCTCGCTGACACTGCTCCATGCACTCCCCCAAAGCCACAATGTGCTTGTCTTGCCCGCTGAATATGGACCAATCATCCATAAATGCTTTAAAGTTCCTGGTTGACATCTTATCAAAGATATGTAAGATAATCCGTTGGAAGGTCGCCGACGCATTGTAGAGGCCGAAGGGCATTTAGTTGTATGCATATACACCATCCTCCACTACAAAGGTTGTTTACAATTTATCTTCCTCCGCAATGGATATCTGGTTATATCCGGAGAACCCATCCATGAATGAATAGATCTCATGACCGGCTACTTCCTCCAATATGGTATCAGTGAACGGAATGGGGAATAGGTCTTTAATTGTCACTGCGTCGAGGCATTTGAAATCTACACAAATGCGGATCTGATTAGCTTCCCTCTTTAAAGAGATTACAATGGGGGAGACCCACTCACTTGTGTCAACTCGAATGATGATACCGGCTTCCAACATCCGTTCAATCTCAGTCTCCACCCTTGCAACATAATTCTTGTTCATTTTGTACGGTCTCTTCCGCACAGGTTGGGCTCCCTGAACCAAGGGGATCCGGTGCACACAGCTCTGGAGGTACACCCTTCAGATCCTTGTAAGTCCAGGCGAACACATCTTTGTATATTGTGAAGATCTTAAATGCTGCTGTCTTTAATACTGGGTTCCAGTCGTCTCCCATTAGGATGATTTTTGGGTTTTTCTCATCTCCCAAGTTTATCTCCTTCAACTTCGCTTCTTTGTATCGGATCGGTTCATCCTTGGGAAACTCATGTGCAGGACTCTCCTTTACTCGGGCTTCTCCTTTGTATTCTTTGTATTCCGGGGGAAACTGGTTGGGATCGTCCTCGACCTTTAGCATATTACAAGATGGCAGAAATAGTTCGTAGTCACTCATTTGCCAATGAAATAGGCCATCCATAGAATTGTATCATCCTCCAATTCTAGTATGCCTTCATCGTTGGGCTCCATACTTTCTTTCTCTTCATCTGCTCCATCGTCGGATTCAGAGTCTGAGGAGGATGCCATTTCCTCTCCTACCATTTGCATTTTAAGGTCGACCACAAATTTTCTTCCCCCCTTCTCAAAGGATAAAGTGTTTTTCTTCTAGTTATGATTTGCTCTCCCAGCCACCAGCCACCCTCTCCCTAGGATGGCGTCGTACCCCTTACGCCTCATGGGAATCATTACGAAGTCCAAGGTAAATGGCTGTGTCCCAATGGTTACTTGTTGTGCCATTAAGGTACCGAGAGGTTTGATGCCATGTTGATCAGCCCCCAATAAGTTGAAGGTCGACGGCCACAACGTTGGCTTTCCAAGACTCTTCCAAGTGTCCTCGGGTAGAACATTTACCCCTGACCTGCCATCGACAATTGTGTTAGTGAGGATGGTACCCAAGATACCCATCTCCACTACTGCAGGGTTTTGCCCACTGTTTAGAGCCAGTGTCATTAGATTCGCTGCGGAACCGCCGGGGACCTCCGTCTGTTCCAATGTACGCGTGGAACGGGTTGATTGCTAAACAGGGCTGTTTTCAAATGCAACATCGTTTCCAGTAGGTCCTTGACTTTCGCCGGTATCTCTATTTGCATCATCTGCCTCAGGATGTTTTGTTCTGCTATGGCTCGAGTAGTAGTACCGTCCCTTCCGGCCTGCAATTCCTTCTCAATCTCAACCTTCGCTTCGAGTGCTCTTTCTTTCTCCATACGGGGGTCAGGATAAGTGGCCTTCTTTGTCTGTGCTCGTGTAATTGCTAGGGTGTTTTCGTCTGTATCTCTTCTTTCCATATCAATGTAATTACAACTAGGCTTCGGGCAGTTGGCCTCCTCGTGGTCCCCTGGTCCACACCAGCTACACTTTTACTGTGGAGGAGTCACTTCTTTCTGGCAATCTCTTGCAAAGTGTCCCCACTGATTGCAATTTCTGCACTGTATCATTGGCGTTCCCTTCGCATCATACTGGATCCGAGGGCGGTTGTTATTGTTATTTCCTTTGCCTCCCCGTCGGTTATTTCTGTAGCCGTCGGATGATGCAGTATTGTTGTTATTTTGTTGACCGCCGGTTCCAGATGTGGAAGGTTGCTCCTGTGTGAACAACACTTGTTGGTTCTTGACCCTTAGGTTATAGGGGCATTCTTTGGTGGAATGTCCTGCAATTTGGCAGATGTCACAAAAGGACTTCTTTAGGCAGGAACCTTTCGTGTGTCCAGCTTCCTTGCAGTCCGTACACCACACCTCGACCTCGTCGTTTTTTTTTGATCCTCCTTCATCCTTTGAAGGTCTTTTTGTAAAGCATGCACTTTCTTGCTTGATTCCCCCTCGCTACTATCCTCTGAGGACTCCTCATCCGAGGACTTCATTTTCTTGGAGGTCTTGTATTCGCTCTCGAGGTCCATTGCACGGTTATATGCATTGTCGTACGATGTCGGGGGTACAATCTTCATTTTTTCCCGGAGGGAAGTCTTGAGTCCTTCGACGAACCATCGCTTCTTCAGTTTGTCGGCTGTGGCAGATTCCATTTTTCCAATTAATTCCTTTAGTCGGTGTCTGTAGGCCCTGACAGACTCATTCTTTGCTTGTTTGGTGTTGTAAATCTCTGCGAGGATCTCGTTGTCATCCCTCACCAACTTGAATTCCGTTTGAAATTCTTTCTTCACCGCCCCCCATGTAGTCAAACGAGTTTTATTTACATCCGAGTACCAGTCAATGGCCCCTTCCCATAATGTGACAGGGAACTGTGTGACCCACTCATCCTGGTCCGTGACTTTGTTGGCGGTCCATATAGTTTCACAAATTCTGCAATGGCGGACCGGATCCTCCTTGGCTTGGCCTGTAAATTTGGGCAACTTCTGTTTATTTGCGGCCATCCCTACCGGTCGTTGCACTGGTTGTGCCCCTTGTGGTTGCAGTGGTGGGGGTTGTGTCTGCCCACCCTAATTACCGGTATTTGTTAAGTTTCGGCTACCCGAGTGTTCCTACGTTCGGTGTCCTAGGGTTGAACAAAGTGCCTTGGCTATCTGATGCTTGTGCCTCCTCGACACCTCCAATCACGCTCGGTCCTTCTTCACTCCTTTCTGTTCCCTTCGGCCTGGGTACTAATAGGTTCCGAAACTCTTCTTGTCTTTCCTCGATTAGGTTCAACCTTTGCCGCGTCTCCTCAAGTAACTCTTCACTACTCCTTACCTAGTGCTCTCGTGAATGGTAGTGTTCCCCTTCGGTTGTCACACTTTCCGTGACTCCCCTGTGGTTACCTTCAGTACCACCTCCGTGGTCCCCTTCGGTTAACCCTTTGACAGGTTGTCCCTCGGCGAGTTGTCTGAACATTTGGCGACGTTCAACTTGTTGGGCAAAGATTAGGGCTTCATGTGTAGCTTCCAAGGCATTCGGTTGTTCCTTTTTATTCCTATCCTTATGTAAGATATTGGGCATCAAAATATCATATTTAAAACATAACACAAAACACTTTTTATTTATTCATAATTCCGTACAACAGATCAACTGTGTGATCTTGCTATTATGGATTTTACAGTGTTCCGTTTATTTCCTTCCAGGCTTAAAGCTCATGGGTTTGTTCTTCCCTGATTGCCATTGCGCTCTTCCTCCTCCCGACGGCTGTTTTCGACAGAGTTCCTCAGGGTTTGTTGTTGGCGTTGTTCACGTTCCACTTCTTCCCTTCGGTTCCTTTGAGCGATAGTTGCTTGTGCCAATAAACGAGGTAGTTGATGCAACAACCTATTCGTCGTGGGCCTGACGTTTAGTGCGTCCCACACAATGTCTTGGGCCACTTCTTCTCGTACGGCTTCTCTTCGTACAAATGTTTCAATGGCCGCCTGAAACAGAATGCGGAAGTCTACTGTCAGAGCATGCTCCCCTTCAAAAAGTTCTGTGATTCCATCCTCGTTGGTTCTCACACTGTTATTCTCCTCAAATGGTAGTCCCATTTAACCATTCATTCCTCCGTCACGTGCTAGATTCGGTCGGCAACGATGCCAAATGTTTGCCTCCGTGGGTAAACTTAGTTATCTACAGAAGTGATTGCACAGACATGATAGAGACAAAGCAAAGGATAATTCTTTTATTCATTCATAGCAACGATTACAACAATATAGTTTTGTTCATAACAACATATCGTACCCAAAGGTAGTACAAGAATATAAAGGATCGAAGGGATGCGATGGTTGGTAACCGTGTGCCAACTCCCTAGCCTCCGGTCACTAACTAATTCCCAACCGACAACATTAATTACATTATACCCGACAACACTAAAAAATGGTATCCTCCTCCTCTGGTGATCCAGAGCTCACCGTCATATCCTCCAACACTACAACACTCCCACTATCAACAACTCCCTCAACATCGACCATAGTACTATCCTCCCGACAAACTGAACTGGAGTCACTGGCTGTCTCTATAATACAATCCGGTATAGTACGGACATCAACTGCAGGCGTCATCTCTTGCTGTATCACATGTATATCAACTGAGTGCTGAGTCTCGATGCAACTGCCGGCCTATGTAACTGTCATGTGTTCGTCCACTGAGATAGGTAATGACCCTACAATTAAAGTGTGGGGTATCGCAACTGGAGGAGCACTGATCTGTGGAACTGATGTGCCAGGCCCAAGTGCAGCTGTGAAATCATTTTGTAGGTCTCTCCTGACCTCCCTCACCGTGTCAACCTGTCTCGTATCCTATGTCCTGCGAGAAGATCTGCCCAAGAATGAAACCATGTATCTAGCCGCCTTGTCAATGGTAGCCGGATCTGACAACTGTTCACGAAGCCTATTATGAATCTCCCGACTACGATCCAATTGTCTAACCGAGGCATTAGTTTGCCTTTTAAATTCAGACAAATTGTCTGATGGTTTCTTCTGTCTACTGCTATACGGTTTCACCTGTCTACTGCTATAAGTTCCCTTGTACCTATCCATTCAATTTCAATAGAGTGCTGATCACTCACTCAATTTTCTATAATTCCCACAGGATGGCAAGAAGAAAGCTCTGATACTACTGTAATATCCCTTGCTAAATGCTGGAGAAATATGATATTTCTACTCAAGGAATATTGTCAAACAAGTTGCACACAATCTGAAATACACCATAAACTGATTGCAAACTGAATATATATATCATATGATAAGCCATACACATTAAATTTGCATCATAAGGAAATTTGGCATTTTGTCAAACACTTGTCATACAACCTCTATGTATGCTGGTTTGATGTTTCAATCTGATTTGTTTTTCTTAGATGGGCAATGAACGTGTCTTAAATGTTTGCAATAATATCTCAATAATGATTAAGGAAAGGACACGAAAATTCTGAGCATATATCATAATTTTCAACATGTAAATATACACCTACAACCAAGTAACATTTTAACAAATACTTGGCATGAATTAATCTCAGCTTAATCAAGTTCCTTGCAAATGAACAATGCTGAAAGGTACAGTTCAGATTTCAAGTAGAAACTAGATATCTTGCACCTTAAAACGCTGCAGACACAGGAAGAACAGTGACAGCCTTTCTTTTCCAACACAACAGCAATAAATTTCCAATGATATACCTCAGCATCAATTGGAATATAAATCTGATCAAACTTGAATACGATCACGGCAGCTAAGTGCACAATTCACCATGTAATTTCAATGATTCAAAGTGCTTGAAGGCAAAGAGAAAATTGTTCTCCTTAAACTCTTGAAGATACCACAACAGAAACTCACAATGCAAATTAATTTTCTCCAAGTATATCCAAAAAGCTCTCATAAGAGTCTTTTATTACTTTTTGAAAGAGCTCTCACCCTTTTCCAGCGAATGTGGGATAAATGAATTTGCTTCTTTAAATTATTCATTTACTCCACACTTAATAAAATAACTTGGCTTAAGCTTCCATCAATTAATTAAATAAATGCCCCCCTTCCATGATGACTCAACCCTCAACTTAAGTGGAATTATAAAGTTATATTATGACTTTATAATAAGTCATTTTAATGATATCATAATAATTTGGCCACCAAAATAATAGTGACCAAATGCACTTTCCAAAATAGAAAGGGTCCTTCTCGATCAACCACTGACTACTATAAATAGTAAGCATGGTCAAAAGCATAGCAAACGGGGTCCAAAAGACACCAAACGAAAGCCAAACCAAGGCAAATTGAATCCTGAAGTAGATGCCCACTGCCAAGACTAGAAACTAAGCAAAATGACTTACTATAAATAGTAAGTACACCCATAATGATCCTCAAATCAACTCGCCAAACCACGAGGATCACCATGATGGCCTGACATCACTGGTCAACTGACCCTGCTACAAATGGGGACATTACACACTGTTCCTGAAGTTTACCAACATCATCTTCATTGTACATTTTTGAAAGTGCCTTGAAGAAGCCCGCCTTCACCTGACTTGAACAAATAAAAAATATATTAAATTAATAAATAATGATTCACGAACATTGAAGATTGAAGAGATAATCATAAGAGATCTACTTTGCAGCTTGCTGTTTCAAATTTAAATTGAAAACTTGAGATTTCAGATTTTAGACTCACCCCCTCATCCTTAGATGGAGCCACTCTCCTAGGTCTCGGTGCATATCATTTAGGATTGACAGCATAGGCTGCCATATGAAGTGGAGTGTCCATAATGTTCCATCGCCGTGTCAAAATGGGCCTAAGATGCTCCTCATAAAATCCCAAAGTAGGGTCCCTGCTATGAATAACATGCTTGGTTTGCCCAAGCATGCTATCGAAGGTCTCATAAATCTCTCCAAAGCTAGGAGAGTCAGTATCAACATATCTAATGACCCGCATAATAGGCTCAATGAAGGAGCAAATGTATCTACAAATGAAAGCAAGTTACAGGTTAGAAACATTAAATTTTAAAATTCTTAATTTTGAAATAATAAAAACAACAAATGCTAAAATCAGAAATAATTTTATTAAATCAGCAATTACAATTTTCAAAGTTTCTTACCTCATTGTGGACCACTAATTATCATCAAAGATGCTTTGCTTCATACTTTTTCCATCCGGTGTACTTGATTCATGCCATCTACTCCACTCTGCATTGAACACCGTGGATTGTAGTGCCTTTTGGACCTCAAGCATCCTCTCTAACAAAATAAAGTAGCTACCATATCTAGTGTCCACGGATTTGAGGAATTCTTTCCTGGAAAATGTCCTAAATAATGCAAGAGATGTGTGATGGTTTCAAATAAAGATTTGCACATCTCTAGCCTTAGAAACCATAGCCTTTATCCAATCAATTTTTCCAATGTCCTTCAAGGTGTTCAATGCATGTACGCAACATGGGGTCCAAAAAATGTGCTTATAAGCATCTTCTATCATCAATCCAGCTAACTTACACACCCGGGCTGAATCAGTGACTACTTGCACAACATTTGCAGGTCCAACCTCTTCTATAGCATCTTTCAAACTGAAATTGGAATGTTGCATCCTTCCTTTTCCTTTAACAATCTGTAGCTCTAAGAAAATAAGAGCCTGCTGTGCTAGTGACAATAAGATTGATGAGTGGCTGATGTTTGATATCGGTCCACCCATCCATGATGATGGAGCATCCTTCACTCAACCATGTCTGTCTCATATCCTCCATCAAAATGCTCACTTTTGAATGCTCTTTATCAAGAACGGTGGTGCGTAGTTGTCTCACCAGGCAGTACAAATGAGGGACCAACAACATAGATATCTTTGCACATTTGTTTATAATATGAGGAACGTGACACATGTAATGGTATACCATGAGCAAAAAGAAACCTACCAATAGATGCTTCAGCCACCTCTTTTGTTTGCAAATTAAATAAATCAGCAACATTGGTTTCTCTTTTACTCTTCTTCCCTATTAGAAGGTTCTTTCCCTTTCCAATAGAAGTGGGAGTAGGTGTGGCACTTTCTTCCCTATTAGAAGGTTGACTCAAAGCCTGCATACTAGCTTGCACATTCTCTACTGAAGTCCTTGATTTTAATGCCTCCCCCTCTATGTGCAATCTAGTTGCCTTAAGTTTTTCTGCTTGTGTTATAGCTTTGCAACCTTTGACCCCTTGACCACCTATCCACAAGAGATGGCAATAAATTCTAGTATAGCTGCCATAATAATATTTTTTTGTACAAATGAAACTCCCATTCCCTACTACCCCCGGATTTTTTTTTCTTATTTTTGTCTACACTTGTGGCAAATTGAAGGAGAGGTTTCTTGAGATTGAATGGGTCTTTTTCATGCTTTTTGAGGGCTTCGGAAGGGCAGTCAAATGGGTTAGAGGATGCTGGCCCTGCTACATTTACACTAGTTGAATTTGAAGACCCCCCTATGGCTGCCCTAGTACTACGTTTTTTTCTTTGAGTTTGAGTTTCTTGAATTTCCACATCAATGCTATCACTACTAGCACTCCCCTCACTCTCACTGCTGCTGCTCATAATTATGAAATATAAAACACTGCTGCAAGTTGAAAAGAAAAAAAAAATTCACTCAAAATGCCCTCGCTATATGTTGCACAATGTAAAATGAAAAAAAAATGGTCATAAGCAAATGGGAGATGAAACATATACTTGGAATGGAGAAGATTTTACGCCAAACCCTCCTCTTGGAACTCAAAAATGAAAACTTTGTTTTTCTTCATGCCAAGAATAGTTGAAATGAAGAAATGAAGAAGACCTTACCTTTTTAGTCTCGAAATAGGGTTTCATTAATTTTAATTGCCTTTATTACCCACGTTGGGGCCCGCCCAACAATTTAAAAAATAAAAAAAACTTAATTTTTCATAACCGGCGGACATTTTTTTATGGCTGGAAAATAGGGGACAGCATTCCGTTCTGGGGATGGCGTTTCGGAAACGTTTCTTTTTTTTGAAAAAATAGGGAACGGATTTGGGGATGGGAAATTCCTGCCCCCGTGTCCCCATACTGTCCCTGGGACAGGTGCGGGGGAAATTGGCCAGTGGACATGTCCCCACGGAGCATAGATTTTATGACATTAGCATATTGCAGAGTGAAACATTAGCACTATAGCATCAATAATCCACACTAAATGCAATCAAAGATTCAAATTAATATCAATTATGAATAATTCAATCCAATGTAAAGGGATATTTGGAATTGTGCAAATCCAATATGTAGTCAACGTTTCAGACTGCCAGTAATACTAACTAACCGAAGTAGGAAAGCAGAGCTACACTAAGGGTAACCTCCAAGAAGCAGAGATGTAAATATAAACAAGAGAATTCCACTGCTGTTGTCCTACTCTTCAGTTTCTAGCTCCTATTTATCAATGACATTAGGTTTGGGGTACTCCCAAAGTCCTAATCAAGGCAACTACATGGAAAATAGATAATTTTGAAACTACTATATGACTGGTCAAACATTACATGCACTAGAAATTTGCTACTTCATATCCTGACATTATATATTTCAACAAGTGAATTTCTATGGGCATAATTAATGTTTTTTGTCAGTTTTTTTTCACAAGTTCGCTATCTTCCAGTCAAAGGTAATCCTAGATTGCATGAACCATAAACTGTAATGTTCTTTACAGGCACTTATCTCTCCAGTTTTCTGACTCTTCCAAACTTCAATTATCACTCCAAGAATAAGACCAAAGCTTGCAGTTCTATGGTCTGCTGACCTTTATCTTTGATTCCGTACTAATCCTTCATTCATATTTTGGGTGAACATCTTTTGAGGGAGCACGGTATGAATCAGCTCAACTAAAATGAAGGCGTCGCAGCACTTCACTGCCCAATATTTCTAGTGTCAATCTCTTTTGATTGCAAAAGTTACATTTAAGTATATGCTTGTAGCTCTAAAATAAAGCCCTATTTGAATTTGGAATTCAATACCCTTGTTTAGATTATTATCTGTCATCTATGGCCATTTGTTACAATGCTTCTCTGTTCCTCACTCATTGCTGCCAGATAGATTTCAGCAACATGACTATTTCTGTCTGATCATTGACCACAGATGACAGTATCTAAGCAATGAAATGCCACTTCTAATTAGAAAATCACATTTTAGAAAATAGGCTGTAACATGACCTCTGTAATTTTTAATATGGGGCTATTGTCGGGTGCAAATTTCATCTCATGTGAGCTTGCGTTATTAGGCTTCCATTGTTTTGACATCTTGTTTTTAATTCTTCCCTTTTGTGGGCCTCTCTAGGATTCTCTTCCTAGACCTTTCTATTGTAAACCAATGTACTCTTGAGTCCCACTGACCTGCTTTTGGTCATCTCTGTTGACATTAATATGATTTTTCTCTTCGTTACTTTGAAGATTATCATAATTATTTATGTATAAAAATGATCACATTTATAAATGGTCTAGTAGGCTATACCATATAACAAATATGATGAATCTGCATGGAATTCTGAATAGGGGTTGCTTTACACACTCAGCATTCAAATTAGAAAGGACAAAGCAACTTCCTGATTTTCCATGTTTGTTGTATTAGTACTTATGAAATATGATGTTTTACCCTGGATAGTTATAAGTCCAAACATTTGTCACATGTCCTAGTTTGGACAACTCTTCATAATGGTATGATGGCCTTCTAAGAAATCTCAGAAGCTGTATCTTATTCTTGGTTTTGGATGCAAGAAAATATTTCTCAATGATTTTATGTTACTTCCTTCATATCAGTGGCTGTACATTACAAAATTTTAAACATATAAATTTGGATATTTTGACAGGTTTCAGAAGTTGGATCTCTCTTAGGGAGGGCTGGGACACTTGGTCTTGGAAAGGCAGTGGAGGCTTTAGATACCCTCGGAAGCAGCATGACCAACTTAAATCTTTCTAGTGGCTTTGCATCAGGCGGTATTCCCAAGGGGAACAAAATAGCAATCTTGTCATTTGAGGTTGCTAATACTGTTGTTAAGGGAGCAAATCTTATGCAGTCTCTTTCAGAAGACAACATTAGGTTCTTGAAAGAGGAAATTCTTCACTCTGAAGGTGTCCAAATACTTGTCTCCAATGATATGGATGAGCTAATGCGAATTGTGGCTGCAGACAAAAGGTCAGCACTTACAGCACTGTAATCTATTTGAACTGACGGCTTTTCTTTTGTGGGTGATTGGGAAGCAGTTCATAAGTGATTATAGTTCCTCCTATTCTCAGGCTACATAATTTGATGTATATTGAAGGTCATGTTATTTGTATTTTAGCCAACTGTATTTAGAAATACATTTCAGAGGTTTTATACTGTTTTATCCAATTTGTTATTCAGTTACACAACTTTTCGGAAAATTATTAAAGTCTATGTTAGGCGTGGCTCTCTACTTGCATCATCTTAGTTACCAGTGTAGTTCTATTTCACATTTCATTGTTAGTTCCGTCACCATGCAAAAGCCGAGTTTTGAAGCTGGAATCCTTTCATTGGCACTGACACATGTGGAAGCTGACATTATGGAAGTTGAAGAATAAGCAATTTGTGATAATACAACTGTAATTTACCTACATCAGATGATCAGCGTTTGACATATTATGCTTCCCTTTGGTAGCATGCATTGAAAATATTGAAGGAAAATACACAATTATACAATTTTTCAGACCGTCTTTTAAAGCAAGATTCAGACACGATCCAAATGGTCAGAACAAATGTTTAATGATTACTAGCACATTGCATAGAACCTAATTTACTGGATAGTGGATAGGTATGCACATGGGGCTGTACCTGGCTTAAATGGGTCTGGCTACAGATCGTGGCTCAGGCTCACCCTGGTTACGCCCAGGACATGACCTGGGAGGGACCTGTATGAATGAACCAAGAAACGTCAAAATATATTTTCAAAAATGAAATCACGAACTGAAATTTATTATTTTAAACTTCAGTTAACCTCTATGAATTTTCTTTTCATAAATGTTTTTGAGTTTCTGAACCAGGGAAAAGGAGCCTGTCTTCAGCGCACACTGGCCTGGAGTGCCAAGTAGTGAAAGAGAAAACACCATTTGCTTCTTGTTTGAGATTTAGCATCTCCCGATCTTTGTTCTTGGGTCGAGTATGAAAACAACCTCGATTTGACAATTAAGCGCTCACTCTTGATCCCCTCCCCATCTGTTCCTTCCCATTCCTTCTGTGTTAGATGGACCTGTAATTTTTTGAGTGTCTGTTATTTAAAAAAAAATCTAAATAAAAAAAATAATGATGATGGGATAAAAAGCATTTTCCCTTGTGCATATTGATTGTGGAAATGATTTGATTACTTTATATCAAAATATAACAATATATTTCTTATCAACACCTTGGAAATACATTAATGCTGAAAGTAGTTAGGAGAACATAAAAATAAAATTAACATAAATTTATATTCATGTAATCTATTTATAATATATTAATTAATTTAATAAATAAATATATTTATAAATTTATACATACACACACACGTGTGTGTGTGTATGTATATCTATGCATGTATGTATACATATGTATATAGATATACATGTATCTATACAAAGTTGCAAACCCACATTATATACTTATATTAATGCAAACACACATATGTATATATGTATATATACATATATATGTACTTATACATACATAGATACATACATATAGATACATACTTAATACATACATACATATATATAATCTTTCTCAGCTTTAGATAGTTGCTCCAAAGGATTCAACTCATATAAAGCATGGCAACTGATGGGTATTCAGGTAAAGCTTTAGATCAGAGTCTTGAATTGTTAATTGGTTATATTTGAATTACACCAAGACAAGCATTTGATTCTTTTATACAAAGAATAAAGGTGTGAAACAAGTTGGGACGTGCTAAAACAGGAGAAACTGACATGAATGAATTTGTTTTAGAAAAGACAACTTAGCAAGTAGAGGCCCAAGAAAGCTGATTATTGTGGCACAGTAAATCACGTCAAGGAGCCAAGGGAAGCATAGAGTAAAGTTTTTTCCTTGAATTCATGCATTCCTATGAAATGCTGAGTTGGTTTCGCATTGATAGGCATCTGAAGATCTATGGTAATTTTAACATGGTCATTTTCTATATGCATTTTTAATCTGGAGGAATAAAAACCAAGATTGTTTAGTAATGTGACATTCCATTAACACTTCTATGCATAGAAACTCAAGTTTTCCTTTCGGAATCATTTTACAAATTGTTGGACCACTAAGAGATGTCCATCCAATGTAGATTTTTTTGATTTAGCCTGAGTGCTTTTTCTTTATTTCCAAACCTATTTTCTGCACAAGTGTCACTGTAGTTCTTCCTGCTTATTTTGAGTAGCCTTGATCTCTGATTTCGAGCAGCATGGGAACTGAACTAATGAGCACAGGACTTTGAAGTTCATTAATAAAAGGACTGAAGAAAGACCAGTGCCTGTGCTCACATCCTCTTCTACTTCTGATCTGTGTTAGACACTTTTGTACGCCTCTGTGTCAAGCACGAAGCAAAGAAAGAGCTTCAATGAGCCCAATCTCTAGTCCAGAAGTCGTTTTTGGGTGCACTATTGGACAAAATACAACAGTATTTCCTAATCAATATAGCCTATAGGCAAAGAAATTTCAACCTGACTCGTAAGTTCAATCTAGAAATATCTCAGTGGATCCACAAATTGGCTTTGGGAGCCTTTAATCTCATTGCTTGGGTTCACAGTATACCCTTCTAGATCCTTGTTTAGTCAAGCCTCTTCCATTACTGATCTTGCTTGAAAGACCAGATCAACTTGGATACTTCCTCCTTTGCAATCATTCACACAGCTTCCTCAGTTTTGCACCATCTCTGCCAACAGGCATAAGCTTGTAGTTCAGTACCCATCTGGCCCTAGGTCTCAGCTCTCAGCCTCTGGAGGCTTTTAGAGCATATTCATTTCTTGACCTCTTGCAGCCCCTGTTGGCATCCTGCTTTTCTTTGCAGCAGGCTTAGGTAAGTAGAGCATATTGACTTCTTGACCACTTTTTGCCCCTCTTGGCTTCCTGCTTTGCTTTGCAGCAGGCTTAGGCAATCACTACTTGCCAATATGTTCAGGCACTCCTAGACCCCCTTGAATCCACCTCCAAAGCTTGACAAGAAAAATAAAATACTAGTAGGTCAAAGAATCACAAGAATCATCTAGTTTGAATTAAACTGCTGATGGCGTTCTTCATCATGCCTCATCACTTCGCTAACCCTCGATTTCCGTTGTCTTCTACTTTCTCTCTCAAAGCCTTAAACTATTAGACAAAATTGTTCTTTCTGTTGAGATGGTTCTCATAACATTTCTGTCTTCCTTAGAGTCCTCGTCTCTTGCCAGGCTCAGTTGATGAATCAAGCATTACAACATCATGACCAACTTGCTAGTCAAAATCAACATTTCAATTTGACTCCAAGAAGAACTTGCCAATGCCTAATGCACTAATGTCATATGTACAGATTCCAGAAACACAGAAATGAGGTGAGGTTCAACAGGAAGAGGATACTGACTGAATTTTTACTACAAACAAAAAGTACAAACTGTCAACATCAGCTTCAAGCACCACCTTCACAAACCAGCTTCCAGTGCTTCCTGCGCCATCAAACCATGGAGAATCTGAATGATGGAGATGAAACAGATTAATGTTGCATGCTCTAGTATACGAAATGTGAATATACAAAGAGAAATATATACAGAATATGAATGGAAAATCCCACTTTATTATATACTCAATTCTTATGGACATCAGTATCACCAAACTTGGATGAAAGACAATGAGAGCTTTCGAAAAAAGATGCATATACGAAGACATGCGGCAGCCGTAAATTAATGGGTTAATATCTGTTGACAACTATGAATCGACTAGTCTTCAACTAGTCAAATGAACACTAAGCCTTGTTTGGACATTTGACAAAATAAATGGGCTAACATATACTTTTCCAGTATATTTTCATTTCTGGGTTGCTACAAAATTAGATGCAACAACTGAAGGTTTGCTCTTTTGTCAATTTTACCTGGCACTTGCACCTTGCTTCATCTGTTGGGGTCTCCCATGTCAAGTGTATTGGATACGGTATTTTAACCGATTTCAACAATTTATCGTGTTTGGATATTTGAACTTGTTGCTCTGCTTTGGAAGCCCTAGGCAAGCTAACATCTTTATTTGTCACATCTCTAGCCAAACAATTACAATATAAACAAAGCACACAAAGAATATAGCTTATGCAAAATGGTTGCCTACATCTAACCCGCCTACACACGTGAAAACTTGTTGGCACGTCAATTGACAATCTGTTATCAAGGTTGTGTGGCACAATAATTCTTAATGTTGTTGCTTTATTGTCACTAATGGTAATCCACCAGAGGTTGTTTGGAGATATTTGTTTTTACTTGTCTTTTCTTTTTCGCAATAATTACTTCAATATCAAATTTATCGTCAAATGATGTTTTCCAACAGTACAATTTGCTTATCTTGAAAAATTGACAAACCCAAAACAAACTTGCTAGCATCATCTATGTGATTCAGCTGCTACTGATGTCACCCACTTTATTTCTGGTAGGCTTGTTGCTGATGTTACTTTTTCAATTTTCTACTATTCGTCCTCTTACTGACATCACCTTGACATCTATTGAATTCTCACTGACTAACATCACCTGAAGGTCATGTTGGTTGACGTCACCTGCAATTTTATACTGCTTGGCAATTTCTTGTGTGTGGTTTGCTCTTCAAAACCGAGCTTTTTTTTTTTCGATCGGTAAATGACAGCCTTTTAAGCTGACAAACACTCCACAGATTCAAACCCGTGAGCTCAACGGCCCAGCGTAGGTACAAAGTCTGCGAGCACAACGACCCAGCAGGGTTTGAACCTTGGTGGCAGCCTCACCAATGAAGTGTTTCAATCTCTGCTCTAAATGGGTCACCCCTTTGAAACCGAGCTCTTTAAAATAAGGGGTTTTTCTGTAAGAGCAGGCTCTACTCAACCAAGGCTGCTGTATATATTGGTTTTTCTGGGTTTTTGCAATTTTTTTTGTATTTTGATGATATATGCTTTTTTTGTATTTTATCAATAATTAAGATGAATTAAATAAATGCAGGCAATAGCGAAGGAATTGAAACTTAGCTATTGCCTGCTTCCTTCGATGTTTAGAAAATTCATAGATTTCCTTAGCTATTGCCTGCTTCCTTCTATGTTTAGAAAATTGACACCAGGTTTCGAGCAATTGGCATCTTCATGGTCTCCAGGGCCACACCATCGACACAACTTCTGTGGTGTGTCCCCCTTTTGACAGTCTCGGGCAAAATGCCCCCATTGATTGCACACCCAACACTGGATCATCGATCGTCCCTTAGCATCATATTGTATC
Source organism: Thuja plicata (assembly GCA_018584345.1). Taxonomy (NCBI): domain Eukaryota; kingdom Viridiplantae; phylum Streptophyta; class Pinopsida; order Cupressales; family Cupressaceae; genus Thuja; species Thuja plicata. The sequence goes on from MU226208.1 coordinate 49,209, forward strand.
CGGTTTCTAGTACTGTTGTTATTATTCCCTCTCCCTCCTCGCCGGCTGTTTTGGAACCCGCCAGATGATGCATTATTGTTTGTCTGCTAGGAGGTGCTTGTTACCCCGGATGTGGACGGTTGCTCTTGTGTGAAGAGCACTTGATGGTTCTTCGTTTTCATGTTATATGGGCATTCCTTACTGGAATGACCCATAACTTGACAAATGTCACAAAATGCTTTTCTGGGACACAAACCCTTCGAGTGGCCATTCCCCTTGCAATCAGTGCACCACAACTTCCCCTCATCACCTCTGCCTGTACTCCGCTTCATCGTTTTGAATTCTTTCATCATTCTTTCCATATCTTTCGGGAGGGCGTGTACCTTCTTTGACTCCTCATCGTTGTTGCTCTCCTCCGATGAGTTGTCGCTCCCAGATGATGACTTGCTCCTCTTCTTATTGGAGGTTTTATCCTCGCTTTCTTGATCCATGGCCCTGTCGTAGGCGTCAGCGTACGACGTGGGGGGTACTATTTTCATCTTCTTCTTCAGGGAAGGCTTCAATCCTTCCACTAACCGTCTTCTTCAGACCATCGGCTGGCTAGTTGTCCATCTTCCCCAACAGCTCTTTTAGCCTCCGGTTGTATGTCCTCACTGTCTCCTTTCCTTGCTTCATACTATAGATTTCTGCTACTATTTCATTGTCATCTCAAAGCAAGCGGAACTCATTCTGAAATTCCTTTCTTAGATTGTCCCAGGTATTGACCTTTGTTTTGTCCATATCGGAGTACTAATCAATGACGACTTCGCACAAGGTTGCTGGGAATTGTTGGACCCATTCGTCCTTGTCATTTACTCCATTCGCTAACCAATCGTTTCACAGGTACGACAATGTCTCACAAGATCCTCCTTCCCGTCACCATTAAACTTTGGTAATTTTTGCTTTTGTGATGCCATCCTTCGACTACCAATGTTGCTTCCAGTTGGTTGCATTCCCGAACTAGGTGGGTTGGAGCCTGACGGGATGTTTTGACTATCGTGCCCCGGTGTCCCTCCGACACCTTTGGCTGCACTAGTATCCTCGACGTTTTTGTCTTTGGTCTCTTCCCCTTCGTTCCCTCAGGCTGCTCTTGCCGCAGTGCGTGGAGTAAGGGTTAAGTTCCTGAACCGGTTTCTAGTTTCTTTGATCAAGTTGTCTCTGTCGTACTCCTGGCTGTGTTCCTCCCTACCGTACCGTTCCTCTTTGGCTTCGCCCACAGTGACACTGACTTGATTGCCTTCTACCAACCTTCCTCGGGTAGCCCTTCCGCAATCCTCCTTAGCCATCTCCTGCGTTCCACCTGTTGTTCTAGGGCTAAAGTCCTCTGGATAGCTTCACACTCGTTTACAGATTCCTTTCTACTTTTATCTTTATTTAATAAATTTGGCATCAATTCCTTCTTTTGTGCTTGAAAATGAAATTACACAGTATAAATAAGAACACCAATATTTTATTAATTCATCACTTGTGTTACACAATACGTGCCATCATTATGACAGAATCGTAACAACTTCGGTGCTCTCTTTTATTTCTACTTCTCTCTAGAAGACTCAATTATTATTTTGCCTCCGACGGTTTTCATCGCGTTCTTCTTGTTCTCAGCCACAATTTTCCTCGTAGTTATGATCTGTTGACGGGGTTGTTCCCGATTGATCTTCTCCCGTTGGTTACGCAGGGTGAGGGATGTTTGTGCCAACGCCTAGGGAGCTGAGTCATCAACCAATTGGCCGTAGGGCTAACTCTGAGGGCATCCCACACGACACTTTCAGGGACTTCTTCCCTTTCGGCTTCCCTCCGTACATGATTCTCTACCGATGCTTGTAAGAGAGCCACAAAGTGTGAGGTCAACACACACTCTCCCTCGAACAGTTCTTCGAATCCGTCGTCCTCCCTGTTGCTACCATCCTCTAGAGGTATGTCCATTGTCCTCCGTACACCATTCACTCCCCACCACGCCCAAGTCTATTACGACAACGATGCCAGATGTTTACCGCTACGGGGTAAAGAGAATTAATGCATAACAAAGAATGTAGTATAATGGAAATAACACAATATCAGAGAACTGCCAATGCTTTCATTAATGCCAAGTTCATACAAGATAACCATGATCCCAATACCATCGAGAGTACAATATAAAGACCTGAGGGGGTGCAAGGCCAACCATCGCAACCTGTATAACTATGTATCCCTCAGATACACTAACAACATTAACCCCGTACATACTAACAATGACCAAACATCTCTCTGTCTCATCAGGAACCATAACTGAGTCTCAAAAACTCATCAATGAAAGAATCCAAGTTGTCCACCTATTTGAGTTGAGCGAGCTCCCTGAAATATGACTCTGGATCCTTCCTGTCAAATTGCTCTATCAACCTGTCAGCAAACTCCTCGTAAGATGTGATAAGATGTTGCTGCAGGGTGACCATCCCATGATGCCACCACTCATGGGCTGTCCCATCAAGATGCAAAGCTGCAAATTTAATTGCATCCAACTCAGTCATAGGCCTGAGTGTCAGAATTGTGTCAACTTTACTAATCCAGGCTCGGGCTGTGACCTTCTCACTACAATCGAACAAAGGAAGAGTGAGTTTATTGCTAGCTTGTTTCAAATCAGCATTCTGATTTCTAGGCCTTCTCTCAGGTCTAGCTCTACTGTGCTCTCTCCTCTGTGTCATAAATCCGTCAAAAGTAAGATGCTGCTTAACATCCGGAGGTAAAGAATCCCACTCATCATACAGGGCCATAACATTATCTGTGAAGGCCACACTATCAACATCCTCCACAATTCCCTCCTCTGAATCAAGCCTCAGAAAGGTAGCGGGTGTGGGCCTATCATATGTACCCGTATGCTCAACATGTGTCCTGTGAGAACTGATTGACCTGCTGTGTGCACCTTTGTCCCTGTCACGGCCCCTGGGCAAAGTCAACTGCTGAAGAGAATCAGAGAGTTGTTGTAATACTGTAGCCACCTGCTGCTGGCCAACTGCCAACTGTTCATGCCCTGCAGCTAAATTCCTGAATATCTCTCTGGCCTCTCTCTCATCATCCTGACCTGCATTCTGAGGTGGACTTCCACCCCTCCTGTCACCCATGTTACCTTTAGGAAACTGCACCTGACCACCTGGTAACTCTGTCCTTCTGCGGGAATAATAAATACTGGGATCAAATCTTCGCGGTTTCATGAACAAACCCAATCCTGCAGGATGGCAAGAGACCGCTTTGATACCACTGTAAGAGCCCTGCTGGCTCTACTCAACCAAGGCTGCTGTATATATTGGTTTTTCTGGGTTTTTGTAATTTTTTTTGTATTTTGATGATATAGATGGATTTTTTTTGTTTTTCTGGGTTTTTCAATAATTAAGGTGAATTAAATAAATGCAGGCATTAGCTAACAAATCGAAACTTTCAGGAAAACCACACTTGAATTTATTTGCAATTCATTAAATAAGCTTTTAACATTTGCAAACATTGGCAGACTGAATTATTTTGAAAGAAGATAGAACCTGGAAATGTATGAGGTATCGCTGGTTGAAACTTTATTTGCAAGCACCATATACATACTAAAATTCCTCCACGCATGCATGGGAGAGCTGTTATGTAGATGATGGCTGAGTTTTACTCCTTTGAACCCTTGAAGAATTCTGTAACAATAAAATGTGGCTCCCAAATTGCCACGGCACCCTTCTCCAAACTCCCCCATGCACTGCTAGATGCTATTTCTTTCACCCCAATCACCAACAACAAACGCAGGAAGAGATCTATTCCTTTCCAGACTCTCATGCACAATGATCACCAATAAAATATGTAAGCAAATTGAACTTCAATCAGACACAAATCGCTGGCAGGAAATCATCAGTTCTGACTGCGATTTTGTCTCTGTGAATTTACAATTCACTAGACATGGAAAACACAAACCCTTAGCAGGAAATACAATTTTCACCAGTTTCAAAGTATGCAGAATCATGATGCCAATCGATTCCAGGCTCAGCTAATATATTTCCTCCCTTCCTAAAATGATCAATCAGCTTGAACAATACACCTTCGCTTCTGCTTCATAGTCATGATTCTCATGAAAATCACGGCAAATATTGCCAAATCACAAAGTTTGAACTTTATAAAAATTAAATCATAATCTCCACTCCTCATTCGAATGTTTGAACTATAGTGTCAAATTATAATTTTCTCCTTTATAAAACGCGATGCCCGTATACATGTAACAAAGGGTCATATAAACTTTAAGCCCTTAGCCTCCACATTTAATAAAGTTATTATTTGAATTATAATATTAAATTATAATTCCACTTAAAAGACCATGGCACTATAGAAAAAGCATATAAAATAATAAGTCATTGATCGACAACAAGTCTCGCTTAATTATTAATTGAGTAAAACTTAATTAACAATTATTAAATTTAATAAATGACTTATAAAATTACTCCAAGCTATTCAAACCAAGGTGAGCAAAATCGGGGACATCACATTTTCTTCATTAAAATCAGAATTTATCTTTATAGCTCATCAAATGCATCTCTGATATTTTTAGTTCAGATCTCTTTTCTTAATTCCCTATTCAAATAAATGATTTGTGGGAAGGGAGCTAACCTAGGGTTCTCTAGGTTTAAAAATTAAAACCATTTCTCGGAAAATTATCATTTATTTCTCGTCATGCTTTTTGTATTTTCCTCTTCTAACTTCTTATATTCAGTTTTTTCATTTAGACGGAGAACTACTTTTGCAAAGGTAAACTCATATGCCTATTGAGTTTCTTCATTTTTCATGATAAATGCCTTTTTGTACATTATGTTTTTATGCTGAAAGACATTTTAAATTTTACAGTACTTCGACTGGAATTTTAATAACTTGTTTGGAAGAAACTAAATTATCCATGAATTTAAGAGGTGTTTGGTTCGACAAGTTGGCAGGGATGAACTGAAGGTTTTTGCAGGGGAGGTGGTTCGATTTGGAAACCACTGCAGAGATCCACAGTGGCATCAACTGGACCGCTACTTTGAAAAGTAACATGGATATCTTAGAGTAGTTGAACCTTGAAACAGATTAATCTTTGCTCTTTATTAAAGCATCTTAAAGACATGTTACTTATTTGGTGCACATAATGTAATATAACTCCTGTCTTCATATGTTCAGGTTGGGTAGGGAAATTCCAATACAGAAACAATCAAAGGCTGATTCTGAAGCAGTGATGCAAGAGTTGATGACTCTAGCACAGAATACAGCTGTATGTGGGCTAAATTTTATTGATTTACAAACATAGGATATTTTGTATTTTGAAGTCTGAATAGGAGAATTAAGTTATCAATAATAGCATTTCCAGTTGTACTCGTTTAATCAGTTTGCTTTGGAAACTTTACTAGCACAAATGCTAAGAAATACCATGATTATCCTGTCTCTGTGTACATTTTGATATATTATCATAATCTGGTGCAAAAACAACATTTTGTTTTTTGTCTTTTGTGAAGGAAAGAGAGATCCTTGTATTACAGTCATCCTACTAGATTATATACCATGTCATCTAATTTGTCACATTCTATCAAAGAAATTCAAAATCTGTCGCAGTTAATTTGAAACCTCCTAAAATTGTAATTTGAAACCTCCTAAAATTGCTGATATTTGTTGAAAATACCATCTGTACAAATATGCACAAATTTAGTTGGAAACCCTAAACTCATTTTAATTTGCCAAACAAAGTTTTTAGTTTGACGTTTTTTATTTCCCTGATTGAATCAGTATTCTCTTTAAATCTGTTGTTTGGGTGATTTTCTGTTGAGATTTTTGTTTAGGGATTTTCTTGTTAGGGTTATTTGCTTAGGTCGACTCACTCACAATTTGAGGACTGGGTGATTGGCTGTTAGGGGTTCCCTCTTTTAACTTTTCTGTTGAATGTTGCTGTTAAAGTGCCACTGCTGTATTGTTGTTAAATCTTCTGTGTTCTAGGCTTCTAGCCACTCTGCTGTTGTGCTTTATTTTGCTCCTTCAATGCTTTGCTGCTTGTTCTTCAATCCTCATTGACTATTTTGTTGTCATATTCTTGATTCTCTTGCTGCCTCTTCTCATCCCATGCTACGACCTTCTCTTCTATGTTGCTGTACAGTTCCATTCTTGCCCTGTTATTCAAAAGACAAATTTATAATCCTAAAGTATTTTTTATATACTGTAACTTTATATTAATAGTAAATATTCAAGGTTTATAATTCTATATTAAGAAGTATAAATTTATGTTTAGTTTAACATAACTTTATATTAGTTTTGCCAAGATGCGTTCTACAGTGGCAACAAGGCTTGAATCATCATGTTGTGACCATGTACATAAAAAAACAAAACACATTTGACATATATTTGAAAAAAAACTGAAAGTATGAAATAACTCTTATGTAAATAAACAAAATTTAAATGGATCTTCAGTAAAGAAAATATTTCTCAAGTAAATAAAAAGAGCAATTCAAATAAAAACAAGTAAACAATCTAAATTAAATAAAACAAATAGTGCTAAAGGGAAATAAAATAACTTAAAGTGAAGACTGATATCTCTTGGCCTTTTTTAGATAAATGTATTTAAGATATCTATACTAGTATAATATAGTTTATATTTAAGTTCTAAAATTTGAATTTTAAATGAAAAAATGAAATAAAAAATTATTAAATAGAATATGAATTAATAACTGTAAATATCAGTGGTTTTAAATATTATTTTTTCATTGATTGGTTAACTTGATTGTCAATATTTAAAATATCCTTTTTAGTACTACCATTCATCATATTTTATGTTCTAAAAGAATAAATAAATAAAAAATGCATATTTATATTCTTTGAGCTTAGATCACTTTTTTTTCCTAATTTTTATTAGTTGAACTAGTTTGAAACTTATTTCTTTCTGAACTCAAACATGAACATGAACCTGATAGCTTGGTTATGTATTAAAGGTTTCTTTTTGAGGTTCTTATTAACCAAATAATAAATTTTTAACCACACAGAAGACATTGCATCACATTCTACGTCTGATGAGGACTACGGTTGGACATTTTTTCTCCTCTTTCAGGATGAGTTCTTGCTTTTCTGCTTCAGATGCCTCTTGTTTCATCTCTTTATTTCTCTCTTTTGTTGGGGTCCTAACGTCTGTATCGTTTCAGGGTCAATGCTTATTGTTCTTACATGGTTAATCTAAAAAAAAGGAAAATATTGTCTATGCTGTACTTAAGCCATTTTGGAATAAGCTTTCTTGACAGTCACGATAGCCCTTGCTATTTTTGGCTGGATGATTTATCTGTAGTTACATTAAATTTCTTTGTTTGTTTTTGCAAGACCTTGTCTAGGCTTATGTCTTCATTTGTCTTGCTATTGTCTTCCTTGACATATATAGTAAGCAAACATACTAAGCAATTATTCTGATAGCATTCTACTCATATGCTAAGCTATTTATAAAACAACATTGTCAAGTTCAAGCCACTGCTTCAGTAGGCCAATAAAGAAGTTGTATACAAAGTAGAAAGAGCTAAGGTAGAGTTGGTTATCCTGTTTAAGAGCATCCAACTCATGCTTATTGGTAGTTTTCTGGTTACAATTTTTGTTTTTTGCTGGCTCTTTAGCTTCGAAGGTTATCTCGATAACCTGTCTTTTTTATTTTTTCGCATTTATGTAGAGATTATATATGTTAGTGCATGTACTTCAAATATCATAACACTCACCAATATTTGGTACCTTTTGAGTTTTTGTTTCCCTTAGATTTCTTTGAGTAAATACAACCTATTATTGGCCGCATGACTCAATTTAAGACTTGCTTTTTTCTTGTCTTTGTTAATAGAATTCTCTATAGAATTTGAATGCATTTAAACTTGGGATTTTATTTCATTTTCAAATCAATTTAGATAACTGTATGTTGAACTATTCTGTTAATATCTTTAATTAGGATTTGAAATGAGTGATTCGGTATGAAAAATGATGCTGAAATTTATCTCCACAATCACAGGGGAGATTGTAAGATCTATGGTGACAGGAACTTGTGGGTTCTATGGGTCGATAGGTGCACCATTAAGCACATGTGTTAACAGTCAGGCAGTTGAGGTATGGGTTTTAGGTATATATCTCTGTAAATTATGGATTACAGCTCATGCTTGTCTTTAAAGACTAAACCACCTTAATCTTAATGGTATTGGGCCTTGGCTGCCATAAGTTAGTAGCTGCTATGCATGTTAGGAAGTCTGAGGCTAGATGATATAGCCTGATATGATAACAAAGAAACTTAACATGGGCAGTGCTTTGAGCAAAAAACTTCAGCATGTCTTCAAAAGAATAACTAAATATGATATTCAAATGCCCAGTTAGTGAAGTCTCGAAGTAAGATCAATCTTTTGTTATTCTTCAAATTCTGTAGTTCCCCTTTTCATTGAGTCAACATCTGTGGGGCCCATGAGCCCATTTCTATACTTCTGAGTGGGTTGAAGGGTGATTGCCAGAGAAGTCTAGATATTGACGAGGATTCGTTGTATTCATTCGTCACTGCTATTTCCACGTGTTTTCAATCAATTTCTATATTTTAGTGGAATTCCCTAGATTTTAGGTCAGTTGGAGGTGCGGACCTCACCATTACTATCCTCATAGAGGATTTACCCAAAGATGAACCTTTCACTTTTGACCTTGTTCATGTCCTTACAGATTTTCAACTGTGCATGTTCATTAAAAGTGCCTAGGGCTCGTTCCTACTTTTTAAGGGCCTGTGGAGGGCAACCGTGACAGAACCATATCATACACCCTCTCATTGGATTTGGGTACGAGTCAGCTATGCATAAGTGGTTTTTAAGTTATGATTGATTCACTAATGAAAGGTCAAGGTTTATTGGTTACTTGGACAATTTAATGTTATAAAACGAGTGCTATATTATGTGGTTATTGATTGTTATCATTTTCTAAGTGACATAGGTGTTATATCAAATAATAAGAATTGTTATTGTTGAAACTTGGGCTAGGCATCCAGCATGTCAATGGATAAATAGAGGCAGCCCAACCTTGAGAGATGCATTTTATGCTTATTACACATATTTCAGACCTAGAGGGTGCAGTACATTAGTGTAGTGTCCCCTGCTTGGGTGGCACAAAATCTCAGGACAATAACTTCAACTTCTCATACTTATTTTATCTAAATCTTGCACTTTGACTATATAGCGGAGATTCGGCTCAATAGCAATCACTATTTTATATTTAATCAACAATATCTATGCAATGTGATAGAGAACTTGATTGGTCTAATTAATATGACAATATGGAATATGCTGTGAAGTATGTTCCTAATATTTTACTTATAGTGATAGAGATTAACTGTTTCTGATATACAATCACGTACAATGATGCTATTTCTGATATAGGTAATATGTGTGTGTGTGTGTGTGTGTGAGAGAGAGAGAGAGAGAGAGAGGTGTATTGCTTCAGCAATTGGTTCTCCCATGTCTGGTATAATAATATAAATGCAGAAACATCACTTTAGGTACTATTTCAGATATATACTTGAATGTTTGCAAAACTAATTATTTCACTGTATTAGATTGTCTCCTATTTGTATGACTACAGTGCCTTTTCTGATCTGTAGAAGGCTAAAAGCATTTATTCTATTGGGCTGATCTGATATGGATGGAATCAAATATATGTTTTTTTCAATCTTTGAACTCCCATAAATAATGTCTTCTTAACATGATCATGGCTGAGAACATATTGCTGGTCACTGAAATGGATCTGAGTTGTAATTACTTGATATTTCAGATTATTTACACTATGTTCATGCCTACTGTAGATGATCCCCTTAATACTAATTATCTATTCTTAACCTTATTTGATGAAATGAATCTAATGATTTCCTTGGTTTTATATTCCCTAATTGCTGACTGTATGTTTACTGCAGATCCTGATGTATATATATTATTTGTTGTTAAAATTCCAATTGCTGACGTTGGCTCTGGTGGTAATACTTGCTGACTGTACACAACTCCCCTTTTGATTGGTTCTTAAAGTTACTTGTCTTTTTGTTTGTATCCTCCCTGCCCCCTACTTGTCGTTTCTTTCCCCCATATGTACCCGTGGGGAAATGAGGAGAGAAGCGACTCTCCTAGGGGCTGTGGTTTGCACTTAATCGCTTATATAATAGATGTTATATTTAGTGTATGAAATCAATATATATTTAACAAATATATGAATATATAATATCGTTGTTTATTTAATATTTCTTAGTATTTTAATTTTATTATTAATTATTATTATATTAATAAATGATATATTATTATCATATAATCCATTAATAATATATTATTATTTTTATATATTGCTAATTATTATTAAATAATATTAATAATGGATTATATTATATTATATTATTATTTTTTATTTGTTCATTAATTTATTTTTTAATATTTAGTATTAAATCCTATTCTAGAAAGGGGACATTACAGACCACCCTTCCCAAAATTGCTTGTCCTCAAACAATGTGAACCTTTGGTGTGAGTGGTTTCTGCTACGCAATTCCGATATCCAATCGCAGGAACTGAAATGACAATTTTAACTGGAGGTGAGAACTGCAATATATTTATAAATCAAATTTGAAGATATTTCATCAGAATAGTCACTTTAAAATCCTAAGAATAATTCAAAATATAGAACTTATCTTGATTCACTGTACCACTTGTTAATTATTGCTCTGCTACTCGATGAATAATCCTTCAAGAATTATGGAATCTCAACCTCAATTCCTAAAACATTCACCAAGAATGTCTTTGATCAAGCTTCGACACTCACCAAGGATGTCTTCGATCAAGCTTTGACACTCACCAAGAATGTCGGTGATCAAGCCTTGACACTCACCAAGAATGTCTGAATCGAACTTTGACACTCACCAAGAATGTCCTTGATCAAGCCCCGACACTCACCAAGAATGTCTTTGATCAAGCCTCGACACTCACCAAGAATGTCCTTGATCAAGCCTTGACACTCACCAAGAATGTCCTTGATCAAGCTTTGATACTCACCAAGAATGCCCTTGATCACACCTTGATACTCACCAAGAATGTCTTAATCAAGTTTTGACACTCACCAAGAATGTCCTTGATCAAGTTTCGACACTCACCAAGAATGTCCTTGATCACGCCTCGACACTCACCAAGAATGTCCGCCACCAAGTATGGCTTGGATCAATCTCGATGCTCACTAAGAAAGCCCTCCACCAAGCACAACTTGGATCATTCCCGACATTCACTAAGAACACCCTCCACCAAGCACGACTTGGATCAAATCTCGACGCTCACTAAGAACGCCCTCCACCAAGCACGACTTGGATCAAATCTCGACGCTCACTAAGAACGCCCTCCACCAAGCACAACTTGGATCAATCTTGACTCTCCTTAAGAACGCCCTCCACCAAGCATGGCTTGGATCAATCTCGACATTCACTAAGAATAGGGAACGCCCTCCACCAAGCACGGCTTGGATCAATCTTGACATTCACTAAGGATGCCCTTGATCTGATTTGGTCTGATATTCTCCAATTTGGAAGAGGGAACGAATCCTCTCTCAATTTATTATTGCTTCTCTAAGAAATGGATAATTCAATCTCCTTTAGAAGAATATTGATCTCATGTGTATATACTACAATTTACAAATCTTCCTTCTATCAAATGATAATAAATCATTTAAAACTTTTTCATGCAAGTCTACCTTGAATGTGTGTATATACCTTTCTTACAATCTGTGTTGTCCTTATATTTCCTTCCATATGATATTTCTCTTCTTTTCAAAGTTTGCGGGTGTATATGTATGATATATCTTCAATTTACACACACCTTTACCAAAAAGTCTTCTTGTAAACTACTACACTTATTTCATGATCTTAATATATACATTTACGTATATCTGCTCCACTTTACAATTCAGCTCTTGAAATCCCCCGGTGCTTGTACAATAATGACACATATTTCTCACACCTTACTCTCTCAATCAATTTGATTTTATATCTTTTTGTTTCTATTGGGACAGGCATCCTTGCATAACGGATGTATTCTTTCCAACGGAGGCATTCTCTGAACCTTACTAATTACTGCAGTATTAGACTTATAAATCGCTGGTTTAGTTTGTCCATCAATCTGATGTGTTCGTCCTTTTTGGGAATGAATACTTGCTGTTTGATTTTTATCTGTTAGTCATCTTTGTGATGAACCCCCGAATTAGTAGTTCGATATTCCTTTTTGTTTAGCTTTTACCATCCAGGATGGCAAGATCATGCTCTGATACCACTGTAACGTCCCCTGCTTGGGTGCCACGGAATCTCAGGACAATAACATCAACTTCTCATACTTATTTTATCTAAATCTTTCTCTTTGACTACATAATGGAGATTCGGCTCAATAGCAATCACTATTTTAGATTTAATCAACAATATCTATGCAATGTGATAGAGAACTTGATTGGTCTAATTAATATGACAATATGGAATTGCTGTGAAGTATGATCCTAATATTACTTATAGTGATAGAGATTAACTGATTCTGATATACAATCACGTACAATGATGTAAGAACTCCGATGGTTCTACTACTGTTTCACTGTCTCTGAAGGATATTGTTTTTGGAAGTTTTATAGTTTTTTTTGGTGTTTTTCCCAAAGTTCCATGACTCGGCAAGGTCGACTCGACCCGCGACTCACCTATGACTCGGCAAAATGAAAAACAAAGATTTTTTAGGATTTAAAACTTGTTTCAGGCATCCATTATTGAGTAAAGCTTAAAAACACTATAACATCATCAAATAGAAGCTAATATGATCACATACATAAACATACATCCATCGCATAAGTACAAACGTAAATTGTAGCTGAAGGAAATAGAAAACATAGATATGCAGAATTATAAATAGTGTCAAATGTATATGAAATCCATGACATCAAACTTTCATGGTTCACCAATTAAACTTAAGGGGATTAATGAATCCACTCTGTTCTTTACTTTTTCATTAAATCTGTTGGTGTATCCTTTAAGTCAATTTATGATACTTTGCTTTGATGAAACAATGGTCTTTGCACTAAGAATCAGGTATTCTGTGCATTATTTTTTGATTATTTGTGCATTTTATGGGGGTTTGTCTATAGAAACATCCTTTAATACAACCTAGGGATTAAAAACATCCTTGTATATGAACGCTGATGTTGTCATCACCCAAGATACGAGGTTCCTTGGGCATAGATATGTGCACCCTCACTTGAGTTGTCACTATTCTATGGAGTGTTCTGAGTATACTAATATATTTGAATTATACCATGGTGATTATGTATTGTAATAAATGTTCTATGGTTAACATTTTGAAGAATATATAGTGGTTATTCAATTATACTCACTAACATAGGTGTCACTTGGAGTTATCTGTATTTCTTCTAAATGTTATCCACTTAGGGCAAATTATTTGGTTAGTGTTAAAGGATGTTAACATCTCTGAATCCCTTGTTTGATGTCCCCTTATTTGCAAACTTTATTTCAAATCCTCGTTATATAGGCTGCCAGTCTGGTTTTCTTGAATGGCCTTGCATGCAGGATGGAGTCTATATTTTGTTTTTTGACTCTATTCTTGTAGTTGTTTGCCTAATTTGTCAGTACATAATCAACTTGTTTTCTGTTTTCAGTTATATTTTCTATTTTATTTCCCCTTTGCACTGCCTCCAAACAACTTTATTTAGCATATATCCAGCTATGTTTGTGTTATTGTATAAAATATAAATGATCCTCATAACTCTCTTGCGCAGGGTAGTGAGTTATTATGAGGGCCATGACTGCCGCGGACGGGTCATAGACCACGGACTCGGCGAGTCATGGCATGACTCGCATGACTCACAAGTCATGCGAGTCATGACCCATGACTCGTCGAGTCATGTAAACGGGTCATGAAAACCCGCCAGGGATGACTCGACCCGCGAGTCATCATAACTCGCATGACTTGCGGCGAGTCATGGAACACTGGTTTTTCCAGAGGTTATGCTTTTTTGGATTTTTTGACAATATTGAAATTACAAAATAACAATGCTTGGAATTCAAATATTAATGCTAACTATGCACCAAACTGCCTTTATCAATTAATCACCTAAATGATAGTATTTACAATGCACATTTCATACTTCAGAATTTAATAAATAATAAATATTAAATGCAAGCACCTGGTAATCCACGTGGCTGGAATATTCCTCCCTCTAAATTCCAAACGCCATCCCTTGTAGACTCACATGAGAGCCTAGATGACTCACGACAGGTGTAATAAGTGTGGCCGCTGCCAATTGCTGGCCGCTGATACTCCTAGTACCTCTTCTAAACCCCAAGTCACTTCTCAACCCACTCAGCTACCAAAGACCCTGCGGCTGCCTTGAAGGTAACTATGGACCCAAACACCAATTTCCTCTCCAATAAGCTCAATCATGACCTTGTATAAGGCCATAGCAGATTACACGATTCATTGGAATATTGCACCAACTCAAAGTGCTGCAAACTGTGAAGAATTTACAATTACTCAACCTGAAGTTCTGAAACCCTTGTTTCAATCTCGTCTCCACACAAAACAAGATTATCAAATGCACAAGATAAGTCAAATTCTTTTCAGCTTTGGCTTTTATAATTCTCCAAAGAAAATCGACCATGAAGCTTCACCGTTACACTCCACATAACTTGAAAAATATATTAGCTTTTGATATAAAGGCTGTTGTAACATTTGAAATATAATATTTAATTATATTCCCTCCAAGACTTAGGTGCCCAAGTAGCACTTTATTAAATAATCATTTGATGAACTTGCCACTTTATAATAAGGTCAACTTTACTATTAATTAAGTATGACTTAATTAATAATCACTACTAAAATCAATAATTTATTAATTCCTTTGAATGAACAACTCAAAATCCAGATACTCACTGCTAGATTCTAACGCCTAAGTGGCCTGCCGAAAACAACTGACTAAAATTGACTTACTATAAATAGTAAGTCCCTCAAATCGAGCCAAACGGAAAGTAGCAGAGGCCACAACACAGAAGAGGAGTAATGTCACCTCTGCCAAAGGGTAACAGAACAAACAGAGACCCTCAAACCACCACATTAGCCCACGAGGGTCGCAATGATGGGCTAACAACAGCAGCAACTGACACATTACAAATGATGCTATTTCTGATATAGGTAATGTGTGTGTGTGTGTGTGATAGAGCCTAGAGGTGTATTGCTTCGACAATTGGTTCTCCCATGTATGGTATAATAATATAAATGCAGAAATATCACTTTAGGTGGTATTTCAGGTATATACTTGAATGTTTGCAAATCTAATTATATCACTATTAGATTGTCTTCTATTTGTATGAGCACGGTGCCTTTTCTGATCTGTAGAAGGCTAAAAGCATTTATTCTATTGGGCAGATCTGATATGGATGGAATCAAATATGTGTTTTTTTCAATCTTTGAACTGCCACAAATAATGTCTTCTTAACATGATCATGGTTGAGAACATATTTCTGGTGCACTGAAATGGATCTGAGTTGTAATTACTTGATATTTCAGATTATTTACACTATGTTCATGCGTACTGTAGATGATCCCCTTAATACCAATTATCTATTCTTATCCTTTTTTGATGAAATGAATCTATTGATTTCCTTGGTTTTATATTCCTTAATTGCTGACTGTATGTTTACTGCAGACCCTGATGTATATATATTATTTGCTTATAAAATTCCAATTGCTGATGTTGACTCTGGCGGTAATACTTGCTGACTGTACACAACTCCCCTTTTGATTGGTTCTTAAAGTTATTTGTCTTTTTGTTTGTATCCTCCCTGCCCCCTACTTGTCGTTTCTTTCCACCATATGTACCCGTGGGGAAATGAGAAGCGACTCTCCCAAGGGCTGCGATTTGCACTTCATCGTTTATATAATAGATGTTATACATAGTGTATGAAACCAATATATATTTAACAAATATATGAATATATAATATCATTGTATATTTAATATTTATTTAGTGTTTTAATTTTATTATTAATTATTATTATATTAATTAATAATAATTAATATATTATTATTATTATACATTGTTAAGAATATATCAGTATTATATATTGTTAATAAAATATTATTATCATATATTGTTAATTATTATTATACTAATAAATAATTTATTATTATTAATATATTATATAATCCATTAATAATATATTATTATTTTTATATATTGTTAATTATTATTAAATAATATTAAAAATGGATTATATTATATTATTATTTTTCATTTGTTCATTATTTTATTTTTAATATTTATTATTAAATCCTATTCTAGAAATGGGACTTTACAATTAGGCAGCACTCATCAACTAATTCAACTATGAAAACTCTAATCCAAAGATCAGAGCATGAGTCGTTCTGGTTTCTTGTGGGTAATCTCATCCAGGGATTGGATTGAACTGAAACTATTCTCTTCATTGGTAGACTGTCTTGTGGGGTGATTGGAGCAGCATTATGCAACTGCATCAGTTCTGATTTTGGAAAAGATCTTCCACCAAGTGCTCGAGTTCTGATTAATTCCACATTATTTTTATTCTATTTATATATTCTAGCAGATTTTATCAATAAAATTTTAAAATACAATTCTATGGCTATTGCTAGTGATTGCTTTGTTAGTATAATGGTGTTGTACATCATTCTTTCTTTCCTGGCATCATTTTGCCTTTGGTTTAATAAATATAAAAGAAAGAAAAAAATTAGATAGAAGGCATCACAAATTCAGGTTTTGAAAAATTCAGATAGGCCCCGTTTGTTTGCAGGAATTGGAAGTGACACTTCCCGGTTTTGGGAGTGACACTTCTCGTTTTTGCAAATCCGCTGTTTGTTTCTCTAAATTGCAATTCTGGATTTGTCAAGTAAAACCAG
>MU226208.1:77864-89207 GCA_018584345.1 Thuja plicata
ATATTGATATACAGCAGTACTTGGGAGGAACATTTGAAGCATATTGATACAGTGCTCAGTATTCTAGCGAGGGAGTCATTATATGCCAAGATGAGTAAATGCGAGTTCGGGATGACAGAGTTGCTCTATCTAGGGCATATCATCAGTGCAAGAGGTGTTCGGGTTGACCCAGACAAGATTAGGGCCATTATGGATTGGCCACCGCCGAGGAACACTTCACAGCTCAAGGGATTTCTCGGGCTTTGTGGGTTCTACCGCAGATTTATGAAAGGATTTTCATAGACAGCAGCACCACTTACAGACTTGACACGGAGAGACAATTTTGAGTGGTCAGAGAGGGCTCAAGATTGTTTTGACAGGTTCAAGGAGTTGATGAGTACATGTCCTGTTTTGGCCATTCCAGATTTCACCAGACCTTTTGAGTTGTAGTGTGATGCCTCGGGAGAAGGCATAGGAGCTGTCCTCATGCAGGAAAAACATCCCGTCGCATATGAGAGCAAGAAATTACGGGGTGTTGAGAAAACTTACAGCATCTATGACAAAGAAATGCTAGCAATCATGCACGCACTAGCTAAGTTCAGGCAGTACTTAGTGGGTAGCCGATTCACAGTAAAAACAGATCATAACAGCCTGAAACATTTCCATGGACAGAAGGATCTTAATGACAGGCAACAGAAATGGGTGAGTAAGTTACAAGCCTATGATTTCGACATAGTCTATGTCAAAGGGAAAAAAAATATTGTCGTGGATGCTTTATCTAGGAGACCTCATTTGCTTGCTGTTGGGATAGTCATGGATGATTGGAGAGAGATGATCTTCGCAGAATATGCTAAGGATAGTTGGGCATCTGGCGTTATTGAGGGGGCTATTCAGGATAGCCGATATACTGTTGTTTGGTACCTAGGTTTGCTATGAAGCAGAAGATCTTGAGAGCATTTCATAATTCACCATTGGCAGGACATCCAGGATTCTTTAAGACATCGCCAGGTGAGAGAGCGCTTCACTTGGAAGGGGCTCAAATAAGAGGTGCTACAGTGTGTCAGCAGAACAAACAGGAACATTCCTTTCCAGGTGGTTTACTACAGCCCCTACCCATACCAGAGATGAAGTGGGATAGCATTTCCATGGATTTTATCACAGGCCTCCCAAAGGCACAGGGTCCGGATTGTATCTTTGTTGTGGTAGACAGATTGACAAAATTTGCACATTTCTTTGCAATTTCGTCTACTTGTTCAGCAGCACAGACAACAGAGCTATTCTTTCGAGAAGTATTTATACTACATGGGATACCACGGAGCATAGTCAGTGACAGAGACAACAGATTTATGAGCCACTTTTGGCAGGAGTTGTTCAGGTTGTGCGGAACAGAGCTCACTCCGAGTACCAGTTACCACCCCCAAACCGATGGGCAGACACAAATAGTGAACAAATGGGTTGAGGGGTACCTTCGAAACTACATTGCAGGACAACAGAGGGCTTGGGTGAAGTGGCTACATCTAGGGGAGTACTGCTATAATACTTCTTTCCATATGTCTATTCAAATGTCCCCTTTCATGGCAYTGTACRGGTATGATGCTCCTAATTTCTTGGATTWGTTATTTGGGGACAGTAGGGTGCCTAAGGCCAAGGATCATTTGCAGGAGTGTYAGGACATTATGCGATCCTTGAAGGAAAATTTGCAAAAGGCACAAAATCAGCAGAAGCAATATGCTGATCAGCACAGGGTTGAGAGGTCTTTTGAGGTGGGAGACATGGTGTACCTCATGTTACAGCCGTATAGACAGTCCTCTCTCAAGAGCAGTGGAGCAGAGAAATTGAAACCATGCTACTATGGACCATTCAGAGTAATCAGGAGAGTGGGCGCGGTAGCTTATGAGTTGGAGCTGCCTGCAGACAGTAAAGTGCATAACGTGTTCCATGTGTCACGCCTTAAGAAGGCATTGGGGCACAATGTGGTGCCTTTAGTAGTATTGCCACCTCTCGATGATGAGGGGAAGCTTATCTTGGTTCCTGAGGCTATACTTGACACCAGGTAGAGGGTGCTTCGCAGGAGGACTATCAGGGAATACCTAGTGAAGTGGAGGAACCTACTAGTTGAGGATGCAACATGGGAGGTAGAGCAAATTCTTTAGCATCCAGAGTTGAGATTGCTTGGGGACAAGCAATTTCAAGAGGGGCGGACTGTAATGTCCCCCACTTAGCCAGTTTGGATATGTGTTGTCGTTAGCCTGCTTCTATGTGGTCCCGGGGGCCTAACAGGGACATGGACGGGAATTGATGAATTCAAGCTTAGTTTGGTTGGTTCGATTGTTGGCTTTTGGAGACGAAATCCTCCATTGGTGACAATCCTTTCGCTCTTGGAAGACAGAGTCAAGGGATTTAAGATCTATCAGCTTCACACTGTGTGCATTCAGCTTCAATTTCCAGCTACAGGCAAGATTGAAATTGTTCCATTCTCAAATGATAATCATTGCAGTTATTGAACAACATGGAGGACAGATTTGGAGGAGAGATTTGGAGCAGATTTGAAAGTAAACACTGCTGCTACAGTGCTGTGAACAGTGCGTGAATAGTGTTCATTTGTGTTATTTGAAGATCATTTTTCATACCCTAACCGAGCAGCTATTAAATGGGTATGTTTTACATATACTGTGTTCAATAGTTTGAGTTGATAGGGTTTACCATTGGCTGTTATTTCATATCAGACCTGAACTATTTTGTATCAAACTCTTATCAACATTAATTGAGTTCTTTTGAGTTGGGTTGCCAATATTATTGTTGCCAAAGTGGTACATGTTTATTATATGTTTGTTGCACAATCACATTAAAAGAAACTCTTGAAACACACGCTTCAAACACATAAACATCAACACACCAGTCTCACATTAAAAAACAGGAATCCCAATAATAAGCCTGCAAGCAAACTGTTTGACAAAATTACAGTAAGTGGGAAAGAAAATAGAGGACAGCAAGGAGGGGGGCATATTACATTAATGAAAGCCGCTTTCAGGAATTTCACATAGACCCGTACGCAGTTCGTCATAACTTTTGAACCCCAAACTCTCTCCAATCGCTCCGGTGAGATTCTTAAAAATTTGTTTTTCACCAACATCCAAAATTCAGAAAAATCCAACGGTGGATTTGTGAGATATGGTCCCTATATGGAGACTGTATTTTCTGAGACAGTCACACATTCACCATCAACAAACTACTGTCTTACATTTGCTGTCTGGCTCTGATACCATGTTAAGTTTTAGGATAGCTGCAAATGTAATAGCACTCTATGTTGTATGTGTTTTCTAAATGCAACAATCTCTCTTTCATTTATATTGGGAATGAGGCTAGGAGAGACATGTCCCTTCATGGGACATGTTTATTCATTATTATTTGTAAGAAAGGACATGCCTCTTCCCATTAATTATAATTTAATCAATCTTATAATGTTTCATCAATTATTTATTAATTAAGAATAATATAATAATTTAAAATTGAATATTAAATTTCATATGATTAATAATAATATAACATATATATTATATTATTATTAATCAACATATATTATATGTATTCTAGTTATCATACGACTGAATCTACAAACATTAACATTTAAAACTAATTGTAAGTCAAAAGGAAAGTGCTGCAAACTGATCTTTGATAGTGGTAGTACAGATAATCTTGTAGCCACAAAGATGGTGGATAAGTCAGGCCTTAAGAAAACTAAGCATCCTACACTATATAAAGTTTCTTGGTTACAAAAAGGGTACCAATTACTAGTGGATGAACAAGCTCTTGTAGATTTTCAGATTGGTAGCTATCAGGACAACGTGTTGTGTGATGTGATGCCTATTGATGTATGCCATGTTTTGCTTGGGAGACTGTGGCAATTTGATAGGAAGGTGACACATGATGGTAGAGACAACACTTATACATTTGAGAAGGATGGCATGAGGCATACCTTGATGCCTATGCAAGATCAAGAAAGGCACTATAGCAGTCATAACAGCAGCAGCAAAGTTATGTTGGTGAGTGGTAAAGAATTCATTCATGCCATGAAAGAAGAGTTTGGCTATGCTTTGGTACTTAAGCCCAGGGCTGTTCTTACTTCAGCAAAGTTGGAAGAATTACCTCAAGAAATGAAAGAGATTTTGTTGGAGTACAAGGACATTGTTGCAGCAGAGTTGCTGGATGCATTGCCACCTATGAGAAGCATACGTCATCACATGGATTTTCTTCCCGGGGCTAGCCTTCCAAATAAGGCTACATATTGGTTAACACCCAAGGAGAATGAGGAGATTAGAAGGCAAGTTGAAGAGCTACTACAAAAAGCTTTGGTAAGGGAAAGTCTCAGCACTTGTGTTGTTCCTACTGTCTTAGTGCCAAGAGAGGAGGTGAGTGGCGAATGTGCATGGATTCTAGAGCTATCAATAAGATAATAATTGGATATAGATTTCTTATTCCTAGAATTGAAGATCTAATGCATTGTTTGAGTGGCTCTATGCATTTTTCCAAAATAGGTTTGAAAAGTGGTTACCATCAGATTAGGATCAGACCTAGTGATGAGTGAAAGACAACATTCAAGATTTATGATGGTCTTTACGAGTGGTTGGTCATGCCATTTGGACTCTCTAATGTACCTAGTACTTTAATGAGGTTGATCAATGAGTTATTGAAACCATTCTTGGGGAAGTTTGTAATTGTATATTTGGATGGCATATTGGTGTTTAGCAGGTCAAAGGAGGAACATATGGAACATTTGAGGATGGTAATGAGAAGATTGCATGAAGAGAAATTGCAAATCAACCTCAAGAAAAGTGTGTTTTTGCAGACCGAACTGATCTACTTGGGGTTTTAGGTATCTAGAGATGGCTTAAAGATGGATGAAGAAAAGATCTAGGCCATTCTTGATTGGCCAACACCTAGAAGTGCAATGGAGGTAAGGAGTTTTCATGGGCTTGCTAGTTTTTACCGTAAGTTTATTAGGAATTTCAGTCATGTTGTTGCTCCAATTCTTGAAACCATTAAGGGGAATAAGAGGCCATTTGAGTGGACCCAAGAAGTGGAGAAGAGTTTTAGATTTTTAAAACAAAAGGTAAGTGAGAAGGTGTTTCAAGTTGAGTGTGATGCTAGTGGTTTAGCTACTGGGGCTGTTCTTAGTCAAGAGGGGAAACCAGTCGCTTACTTTAGTGAAAAATTGAATGAGGCTAGGAAGAAATATTCATCTTATGATCTTGAGTTTTATGGTTTGGTTCAATCATTGAAAAAGTGGAGACACTACTTACTGCCCAAAGAGTTTGTGGTGTATATGGATAACCATGCTTTAGAATTCATTAATAGCAACATTAGTTAAATAAAATGCATGCTAAATGGGTAGAATATCTTCAGAGTTTTAACTTTTTATTGAAGCATAAAAATGGGCAAATGAATAGGGTTGCTGATGCATTAAGTAGGAAGAATTTGTTATTGCAAGAGATTCAAACTAATAGTGTTGGTTTTGAATGCTTGAAGAAATTATATGCGGATGATGCAGATTTTAAGGATGTGTATGAAGTATGCAATAATCCTACGCTTAGTGATAGGGGTCCTTGGACTGATTTCATGTTGCAGGAAGGTTTACTATTCAAGGGGAACAAATTATGCATACAGAGAGACTCTATGAGATACAATTTATGGGAAAAACATTTTGTAAGCCTTGCTGGTCATTTTGGACAGGATAAGACTTACTTGCAGCTGGGCACTCATTATTATTGGCCTAAGATGCGGACTGATGTTAAGAAGTGTAGAGTTTGTCAACTTGCAAAGGGAAGGAGTCAAAATACAGGTTTGTATCAACTACTTCCGGTTTTGTCTATGCCTTGGGATTCAGTGAGTATGGATTTTGTTATCGGGTTACCTCGAACTCAAAAGGGTAATGATACAATATTTGTAGTTGTGGATAGATTTTAAAAAATAGTCCATTTCATACCATGTAAGAAAACTAGTGATGCTACCAATATTGCTAACTTGTTCTTCAAAGAGGTGGTAAGATTGCATGGCATTTCATGGAGTATTGTATCTGATCGTGATTCAAAGTTTGTGGGACATTTTTCGAGGACATTATGGAAGAAATTGGGCACCAATCTGAGTTTTAGTTCTGTATATCATCCTCAAACGGATGGCCAAACAGAGGTGGCAAATTGAAGTCTTGGTAATTGGGATTTGGCATTGGCACTAGCAGAGTTCGCTTATAATGATTCTCCTAACAGAAGTACAGGTTTCAGTTCCTTTTATATTGTATATGGTATGCATCCACGAGGTGTTTGAATTGCGGAATCTTGGTGGCATGGTAAAGAGTAGTGTAGATGCTGAGGACTTTGCTAAAGTCATCTTTGATCTTCATGAGGAGGTGAAAAGAAGTATAGAATCAAATAACCAACAGTACAAAAAACATACTGATAAAAAGCAAAGAGCAATGCATTTTTAGGTTGGTGACTTTGTTTGAGCTCGTCTTAGGATGGAGAGATTTCCTACATTGGAGTACATTAAACTGAAAATGAAAAAGGGTGGTCCCTGGAAAGTTCTCAAAAAGTTTTCAGATAATTCTTATGAAATCGTTATACCTTCAGACCTTGGAATTTCTCCCATCTTTAATGTAGCAGATTTATACCCATATAAAGGAGATGAGGAAGAAAGTGTAGAAAAGGCAGAGCTCCCAAACATTGAGAATCAACAAGGAACTACATTTGCTCCGCAGGAATTGGAATGTATTCTGGATAAAGAGCTATTGAAGAAGACCTGTAAGCATTGAATACTTTAGGTTTTTGGTTAATTGGAAAGATCATCCTTTAGAGGATGCTTCTTGGCTGATCGAGCCTAAACTTATTAAGATGGGTTATTATGTTGCAAACTTCATGAGCAGGAGCTCATGATTTCTTTATGCCTGGGGAGTCTGATGCAAGAGAATCCACTACTTGAAATTTTGGTTTGCTTTAGTTTGTTGCAGTTCTTGTTTTGCAGGGTTTGTAAAGCTTTATCAAGGTTGGTTCTGCCCTTTCTTCTTTGTTCAAATTTCCTGATAATTTGTTGCAGTTGATGGTGTTAACAACATGGTGTGTTTTCTGCTCTGCATCTCTGTTTAGATGGTGTTGACAACATGGTGTGTTTTCTCCTCTGCGTCTTTGTTCAAATTTCCTGACAATGCAGAGACATGAAGTATGTTGTTCCTATTCAGAATTGTTGTCAACGAAGAAGTATGATGTATGCATGGGTTCACATTGTTTGGAAGTCCAATGGTCCAACAGTTGGGGTTCGCTGTGGAAGTTGAATAGTCCCTTATCTGCTGGATTATCCAATATCATCAAGGATTCACCACTGAGCAAGGTTGGTGGTGGGTTTTCATCAAGGAAAGAACGAAAAGCATCGAATCAATGAAGGAGAAGTCTGTCAAAACAAGGGGTTATGCAGAGAGCCAATTTTTGTAGAGTCTAATGTGTAGAGAGGTGTGATTGTGTGTGTAAATCAAAGAATTGAATATATAAATTCTGATTCCTTGAAGGGAGTCAAGCCTTTGTATAACTCTGTTTATATCTCTATGAAGAATTGAAAGATAGATTAAGTTTTGGTCCTAATCTTTTGTGATGTCATATTTCTTGGTGTGTTACTCTTTGTTCAGTGAGTTTTTGATAATTATTTGTCCAATAAGCTGTCCAATATTAGTATTGGGTGCCATAAATGAAGTTGAGCAAAGGGAGTAAAAACAGAAAATTTGAAGGAGAAACAAGTGCATAGAAGGCTGCAACCAAGGGAAGAGTTGAGGATTTCTTCGCGACAGAGAGTTGTTCATAAGCACCAAAATGTCCATACCAAACTCTTGAGAAAGTGGCTTCCAGATGCTAGGTTTGCAACAGAATAAAACCATGGAAAGCCTTAGTGGAGAAAGGAATAAGTTGCCTAAGTTTATAAGCAATGGACCAGAGCATCTTGTTATGCACTGTAAGAATTGTAAAACAATTTTTATAGCAGATGGACAAGATGATACAACAATTTGGCTACGATCTTTTCTAGCTACCTTGCAAGGTGTAGTGATTGAGTTGATATACAAAAATTGACCAAGCCTCCATAAATATATGGGAGAGATTAAAGGTCTTTGAAAAAGAGTTTAAATTGCTTCATGATGATAATGAAATATATTAGTGGAAAATTACAATAAAAAACAAGGTAAGTACGAAAATGTATGGTCATATAATTAGAGACTTAAGAATTGCTGGTAAAATTGGAAACAAAACCCACTGACGGTCTAAAAATGTAGTGGTTCATTGAAGGTTTACTTCTGTCATTAAGAAAAAAAATGAAGGTAGTACCACCGTTGTCTTATTTTGAAGCATATGATCGGATGATGAACATAGCAAGTTAAGACTAATGCCCTCACATAGTAAAAGAAAAATAGAGGAAGATGGAAGTTTCGATGACAATAGTGACAATGAATCGTGAACGGTACAAGCACTTCGCAGTGACATACTCCAAAAGGTGAAAGAATAGAAGGTGGAGAAAGAAACCAACAAAGAAACTAACAAACCATGATGTATCAAGTGCAAAATTGAGGGACACACAAAAGGTAATTGTCCTCGAAAGATGTTTTGTGAGATTTGTCGAGTTATGGGTCAAACCATAAAGGAGTGCCTATACAATTTGAAGACCATAAGTACACTAGTATTCTTCACACAAGGGGAGTCACTCCATTGAAGACACAATGCATCTCCAAGCAGTTATCAAAATTAAAGAGGTCGAAATCAAATATGGACACTTTGTGAGAGATTTTCCAAAACAAGTAGATCAAAGTGCAATTAGTGTGCAAATGGTGTGGACTAGGTGAACATGAAGATAATATTGCTTGAAGCAAAAGGGTATTAAGATGTTGCACGTGGAGCAACAAGACTGGCAAGTCTAGCAATCACTAGAGCACAGATGAAGAAGGTGATGGTTTACCCAAACATTCGCATTGAGAAGGAATGACTAATAAGCCAAAGCAAAAGTAGAACAAGTGATGGCAAAGGAACAAATAATCTCCAACGAAAATGCAAGTACGTCATTGTGATTGGATTCAGAGAAGAACATAGTATGGCAGGTGCTAGAAATATCCATACCAATCAAGGTGACAAGCCTTCTTCAATCGATGCCACAAATGAGAGTGGCACTTACCAACATGGTCGGTGATGACCGAAGTTGATGGTAGGAAGGCCCTAATAAAGACATGATAGTAGAGCCACCACTTGAGGGTGAACAAGTAATGACCCAATGCTGCTAATTTTGAACATTAGGAAGAAACCAATTGTCAAATGGGGATCCTGGGGAAGAATCCAACGAACACCATTGTCAATGGAGGCTTGAGAGTCAACATATTGCGTGAAATACATGGAAGTGTCTTAGAGAGCTAACCCTCTGGCATCAACATTCCAATTATTAGGTATTGACTAGCATGGAATCAAGTCATTGGGGACATCGATGACGAAAAGGTAATGATCGAGACCCAACAATTCCTCCTGAATTTTGTGTTCATCCCATTGCAAAAGAAAGCATACAATCCATCACTCTGGAGAGGATGGTTGGTTGCAACTAAAGTCAACCACAATTGGGAAAAGAATGCAATCTCCATTGAAAATAAGGGTCGGATGTATGTAATTGATTTAAAGAACCAAATCGTTAGCGAGGAAGCAATTTCCTTGGGTTCGTTAGATTTAGACCCGGGGGAAGAATGGACGGAGAATTAGAGTCTCATGGAACCAAATGATGAAGGAATTTTGGAATTTCGGTCATGTTCATTGGATGAAACAAATTCTCTTGGTGAACTATTTCACTGGGAAATAGAGGATCATGAAGTATTTCCTCTGACTTGTAATTTTCTTCAAGCTACAACTATCAATGAAGAGAAATCGTGAAAGAATGCGAAATTACCGAAGGTACGTCTCAGAGTACTAAGAACAATTATAGAAAAAGAAAAATGAAATTAGAAAGTAATGAAGAAGAAAAAAGAAAAAATTGAAAAGTATTTAATATATTAAGTATAAAGTATGACCAATTGATTATTATAAGGTACAACCACACTTATTATATGTTGTATCAATGCAAAAGGCAGCTACAATTCACATATTATGACAAATTTTTAATGTCGAACGACAACATGAAATAAAATCCTTTTGGAAAATTTGGTGAAACATTCATGAACTTGAACAATAATGATGTTTGAACAGATTGGTTGGTGAATAAAACCAAAATATAAGGCCACACTATCCTATGTTAGCAGAGTCTCATCCTTAGAACAATGGAAGCATACTGATTCGATGCACATGTGATTCAGAAGATAAGGAGCTGTGTAACAACCCCTCACCTCAAATGTTAGTTAATGGGCAGCAAGGCGTATGATTTCAATCTTACATGGAACTACAGCATGGAGATCTTCTCAGCCCTTACCTCTTCATCAGAACCTCCTCCTAAAAAATGAACAGAAAAAAGGGGAGATTGTTGGGTTACCAACAATCAAATGGTGAGTAAGGTTTACAGGATTCTAGTTTCCTGCCGACACAATACTCTTGTCAACATTGGTTTTAAAGGAAATCATTGACCAAAAATTAATACTTGAGCTGTAATACTGCATTTCTTGTAGCATACCAGTACTACTTAGATGCCCCTGCATGTTATCTGTCAACAACATAGTTCTGCTCCTTATTGACGGTGTGACTTTGATCCTTTTTAACAAAAAGGATCTACTCCTTGACTGCCCGTTGGGCCACAAGGAAAGACATATTACCAGTTTTTTCACCACTATGGGAGTTATACTGGTCTTGGATGTCAGAAGAGTTTCTACGTGGATTGCTTGCTTCCTACTTGTTGAAGCTAGAATTGGACCTATTCTATGAGCATAACAGAAGAAACAAGAGATAACACAAGAGAGTATTGCAATGTACATGCCTTATGCTTGTTTGCATCATGCATATTTGAATTACAAAGGATATACAAGAAATATTACAGAAGAATGAAGCATTTAGTTGAAAGGAACTTCTGAGAGAACAAAGATGCACATAAATTTAGAAAGTAAGAAAGAAAGAAGGAAAGAAAATATTTGCTCATGGATGACCAAAAGTTAATGGGACTCAAGAGTACATCAGTTTACAATAGAAAGTTCTAGGAAGAGAAACCTAAAATGGCAGCACAAAGGGGAAGAAGAAAAGAAAATAAATACAAAACAACACAGTATATTATGCCATAAAAGAATAAATAAAACCATGCGACCAAAACATTTAATACAGTATGCTACGCCTATGTGAATAGATATAGTTAACCAATGTTGCTATATCACTTTGTTTGATGTGG
>MU226208.1:89298-144598 GCA_018584345.1 Thuja plicata
GCTACGCCTATGTGAATAGATATAGTTAACCAATGTTGCTATATCACTTTGTTTGATGTGGTCAGTACAAAAGAGCATGCAACCTTTGAGTTTGTTAGGTATTTCTATTCTGTTTAAGTTCTTGTGTGAGCTAATATGATCATACTAGGCTGTTTTTCATTACTTATTTTTTATCGCAAAGGGCTAAGAGCTTTGATTCATAGTTTTTATTCATCAATGATGTTAGTCTTACATGTGATATAGCTAGGTTAGGTTATCAATGACTAACTCATTACTAGATTATTTTTCATTAATCTTGTTTTTATTACAAAGAGCTAAGAGCTTTGATTCATAGTTTTTATTCTTCAATGATGTTAGCCTTACATGTGATATAGCTTGGTTGGGTTATCAATGACTAACTAATGTTAATGCATATTTCATTATTGGTTTACATTTGAAAAGAACAAGCAGACATATTTTCAATTCTTTGTTATATGTAATCACATGTGGTTATCTTCTATGTTCTTTTTGTAAATATTTTCCCTTTTAACACTTTTTACAATTCTTGGATGAATGAGTGACTATTTTTGTAATTTACATGAATTCATTCAAATGACTTATCATTATGCTGTTCCTAGAATATTAATAACTTACTTGTGATCCACAGGAATTGTATCATGAGTTACATGCTTTGGATAGATTTGATCAAGATTACCGAAGGAAACTTCAAGAGGATGAATCATCAAATGAGCCTGAGAGAGGTGCAGATCTACCTTTTGAAATGTTTTCATATGTCAAATTAATCCTATTGTAAATACTAATTCGTCGGTCTTTGCTTTAACCATTGAATGGTGTTTTGTTTCTAGTTCATAATTTCATTTAGTTGCATAACAAAAAACCTTGTGGTAAGGTAGGAACTTAGCAAGTCTTTTGCTCCTTACTTCCAAGATCAATAAGATAGGCCTAGATTATTTTCAAGCATTTTGATTACATGCAAATTCTTTAAAGGATAAATAATAAAATATGTCTGTCGCAATCAAGTTAGTATTATTTAGATTTTAGGAGTAGATTAGGCCAGTGAGCTTTCTTAAAAAATTGGAAAGAGGATTTACGCACATTGTTCTGATAATTGTCTTTGAAGAGACAAACTAAAGTACTAACACAGTTATGTTTGATTTTGATTCTTATTAAATTTAACCTGACTTAGCCAAAGGCAATGGTGCCAAAATGTTTATTGCTTACTAGCTATGCTAGCAGTTGCAGTAATATACGGAAAAGGAACAGTAGATACAAGATTTATTGTATTAGAATAACAACGTAAATACATTTTTGATGGTAGTGCTTGATTGCAAATGAAGTAGATTAGGGAGGACCATTCATAAGTCAAACATCTTTCCTAAATATTGCAATTCTATATAGAGGGGCCAATGGTCAGTGAAAACTTAATTACTAGTAACTGCTTATAACTATTTAGTAACATAATACCCAAAGTTGAAAAGGAACTAACAAAATAAGTCTGCTTCAGAAGTATTAACAATTAGAACAATTTCTAATTATGCAACTAAAACTTTGTCTTGAATCTACATTGTCTCTTGTCATAGGAGTCTGGTTGCCTTCTTGCTTTATATTTTCTTCCATAGATGCTTGACTAGGTCTACTCTCATGTTTAAAAAGTACCCTATGGTCTTTTGACGTGCAAACACTAATGTTATTTTAATCTAGGGCTACCACCAGAAACATAGAGCAGAAGGACATAATTTATATGGGGGAAGGGGTTGTAAGTTTGTAACCATGCAACTAACAATCTACTTCTAAAAGCGATATGAAGGGAAATCCTATCCAAGTACAGCAATGATAATAGAAGGAAGCAAGTTATATTTGCCTTGTTCTGTTACAGATAGATTCGTGTGGAATTATATTTGTAATTGATGCCCATTTTAATAAACTTGAAGTGTGTTGGTCCAGATCATCTAGTAGGCTTCTCCACATGATTTCTGTTTTCTTAATCTCCTGCAACTCAGTTTGTTATCATTGCCTAGTGAATTGGGTCTTGTTTATGTCAACCCAATGAGAAACATTCAAGGAAGTGGCTTGGTGGTCCAGTTAGTCTTGCTGACCAATTTTGAATGATCAATTTTAGGTCATATGGGCTGCAACCATACATAAGGGCTGGTTCAAGTTTGCAAACAATGTTGAAAACTATGAAAACCTTAAGCTATTGTGAATTAAATATAGATGCTAATGGCTGGCAAGATGATTCATTATATTGTTATATTTTTTCTACTTAAATATTGGCTTGAATCTAGTTGTTAATAGTTACTATCCGAAGCATAGAGGAAGAAACGGAAAATTTTAAGATCTTTGATATGTTAGAAATTTAACATGCACCAATGTCCAAGGTTTGTCACTAAGGTACTTTTTTAGGTAGACAGAAACCTATTTAACTAATACTATTTAGTATGCCATATCCTTATCGAAGCAGTGCCATTTCAAATAAGAAATTTTCATCTACATGAATGTTTCAAAACTTTTTGTTAATATTCTCCAGAATATATTTTTCTTAATGAAGGAATGTTATTTCAAACATCATTGTTGTTCAAGTATATGAATATTTCAAAATCTTACTATGATGGGATTCAATTAGATGATCCATTTGTCATCAATTTTGGAATCTAATAGAGTATGTTGTAAGAATTAGGTGCGAGCTTCATTTATTGCAATCTAATCCTATCTTGGAGTTACATATTTTCTTGTGTCTTGAATGTACTTGTTGCATGATTGCCTTATAAAATACTTATATTTTATTTGTAAGATGTCCAGGTTGAAGTTGTTCTTTGCGATAGAATTACAATTTTCTAGCACATGGCTATTTTTTGTTGACTCCCATGATATTTCCCTTCATGCCATCGAGGAGTATATCCGATGGTACTGAACCTGACACAGTTTTCTTGGATCTGCAGGAGAAGGCCTTGGAATTTTAAGGAGTGAGCTAAAAAGCCAAAAAAAGCATGTGAAGAATTTGAAGAAAAAATCATTGTGGTCAAAATTTTTGGAAGAGGTTATCATCCCTATCTCACTTGTAACAATATTGGCCAACCGGCTGTCTACACTAATTACAGACAAACAAAATTTTTGTGTTGTTTAAATAACTGTCAGGGTTGTAACTCTTTTTCCCTAGAAAAAAAATTGATTGTCAATTTTAGAAGAACAACTAGGCTTAGTTTTAGTGTGGCAAGAGTTTCCAGCAAAATTTGGTTATCTTGCATTTAGCAACATATGCATGCCTTTTCTGATTCACCTCCCACAAGAAGTTTCCTATCATAATTTTATTTCTTGTTTCTATTTGGCAATGTTGATTTCTTATTGTGCAATTTCACTCAACACTTGGTTGCACAGATTAGTGCTGTTTTTTAGGTGGTAAAAACATTTAAAAAAAAAAATTGAACTTCAGTTTCTCTGCATGCATATAATACTCCTGTGTGCGTGTGCACGCTGCTTAGATGATTGCTGCTTTTAAGATTGTAAATATTTTTTTAAATTAGTTTCTCTGCATGCATATATTGCTCTATCTCTCAGCCTTTCTGTGCTCTCTCTCTTCCTCCTGCCTACACGATTACTCTTTTTTAGTTGGTAAATACTTTTCCATTGGACTCTTTTCCATGGGATCCTTCTTTCTGTTTTTTTTTAGTTGTTGCTTTCTTCTTTGGGCACCGTGTGGTGTCCATGCTGCAGGCAGGCCCCTTATTGATGTACTTGGCAATCCCTTTGACCCTTTGTGGTCTTTTGTTGGACATTAATAGATTTATCTTATCTTATCTTATCTACATGCATCTTTCTCTCTCTCTCTTATCTTATCTACATCCATCTCTTTCTCTCTCTCTCTCTCTCTCTCTCTCTCCTGCCTAGATGAGTGTTGTTTTTAAGTTGGTAAATATATTCCTTAATTTAATTTTAGTTACTCTGCATGCATCTCTCTCTCTCTCTCTCTCTCCTGCCTAGATGAGTGTTGTTTTTCAGTTAGTAAATATATTCCTTAATTTAATTTTTGTTACTCTGCATCTCTCTCTCTCTCTCTCTCTCTCTCTCTCTCACTATTGCCTAGTTGTTTTTCAGTTGGTAATTATATTCCTTAATTTAATTTTTGTTGCTCTCTCTCTCTCTCTCTCTCTCTCGCCACCTGAGATGAATATTGTTTAAAATTTAATTTCATTTTTTCTCTGCTCTCTCTCTTGAATTTCAGGAGAGTCTTGTTTGTACTGTTATTCGGAAATTGATTATTAATCTGTAATACATCTATCTTAGTTCCTGTTGTGCTCCAACTTTAGGAGAGTCTATTTTGCAATCTTTTGTTGGAAGTTGGTTATTCTTCTTGAATGGATGGGAACTTTTGCTGTTTTATTACAACATTATAACAATAATGTTTCATATTGGAAATTGTTTAATGAATCAATGATTACCCAAATGAGACCTATTGGAGACAAATGTGAGCAAATGCATGTGTACTCTTCTTTATGGACAGCTTAGTTCTCAGCGTTGAAGTATTTTTTTGCCTTTTGCAATTTAGAAATGCATGAACAATGGACAGTGGCAGAGCAAAAGATTCACACTGAAAAGTTAGCAACAACATTTTTGCAAATGTATTAAGAATGGCAGAAACTGCTGTAGCCTGTATTTAAGTAACAGCACAATTACAAAGGGACCGACTTCTAACAATATAAGGACATAAGACATAATTCATATGTGAGAAAATGATAATCATAGTATCATACATGTCAACAAGGATATCTTTTCATAAATAGAGGAATTTGTTTTATGGTGTTGACTCTCTTGTGCACATGGATTTTCACTGGGACCCCGAGAACCAATATTGTCATTTATTTAATTGATTTTCTTAAAAAATGTTACGTTGACTTTCCAAATATTGTTTACATATTATTGTAGTGAATATTATTGTTTCAGCGCAAAATATGGTGTAAATACACATATAGCTAATTCTAATAAATATCAATCCATTTTCTGTCTATTTTAAAATCCAGAAGAATTTTATGGAGGAATGTCTGACTTGTCATTTATTGTGTAGGTTATGGAGAAACTTGTAGACATCGTGTATTTCTTACATCAAGAAATTGAAGAGGCTTTTGCTGATGCTGGTATGTATATATATGCATTTAACAAACTTCTTGAAATTAAATTTAAATCAAGTTAATTAAGAAATAAGTTACATAGAGATGTGGAAGTTGTTGTCAGACTTGCAAATTTACTATCTTATGCACCAACAGGAATTTTTCTTGTTTGATGTTAAAGTTTTCCTTTGAAGAAGATATTTTCAGGACACTCTATTTCACTACTTTCTTGTTTTAATTTGCTGATGCTTGTTTTGGAATCATGAAAATTTCATTGGCATCCTCTAGAGGTTGGAGGGCAGCCAAACTTATTTCCATCACAATAGATTTCCATTTTGATTCAAGATGGGGAAAGCGTGCACCAGCCTTCTTATTCTCACAATCTTTATTTTATTCCTTTCACAAGTTTCATTTGAAGCAATATTTTTTTCTAAGCGTTCTTTAAACCCCTTCCAAAAGGATCTAGCCCCTTTGCTGTAACAGGTCTCAAATAAGCCATTGTAACTGGTAAGAGACGAGGATTGCATTTCTGATAGGTCCTTAGCCTAAAATTGAGAATTGGTTATGAAGTATATGTATTTCTCATAGAACATTGAATCCCCTAAGAGGGCATACCTATTGCCTCTTTCCTGTTTCTTTCTCGGATTTCATTGCATTGCTACACTCCTAGTCTTTGGCATATTCAGTCAATATGGAAAGTAATAGCGCACAGACAAGTTCCTCCTCTCTGAACCACCAGGCTAGAATATCTCTACCAAAGCAGATTATTTTTCAAACTCAGCACATACAAAAAGAGGAAACAATATCAATTGTCAAAAGCATAAGACCAATTGTTAGCCTTATTTTTGGGGAATTTCGATAGAAAGCAATAGCCAAATCTCTGAGAAAGCCCATCTTCATGCGGATCAATTTATAAGGACAGTAGTACCTAATAAACAAAGCATCCCCATTGTTTACATAGAACAGCTAAGAGAGAGGTTTCCGGCTTCTAGTATGATCAATCTTCATATTGCAAAGTATTGGGACCTTCTCATCCCTTATAGAATGATTCATATCACAATTCCCCCCAAAAGTATGTAGGACCTCTTGACATGGATTGTACAAATTAAACATTAGTGAAGCTTCTAGTTCTAATCCTGTTAAAGTATGTATAGGGTAAATTGTAAAAAACCACAACGGGAATCACATTCCAAGTTACTAGCAAACCATATGACATTAAATCAATAATATAGCCAAACTTTTGTTCCCTTTTCCATTTACAGGATACATATGGAAATTATTTGTTAGTTTGTTTTGGAGTTTGCTTAATTTTGTGTGTATTTGTTGTAGTTTGGTTATTTGTTATCCTATAATGTAAGGGAACCATTTTAGGAGTTCTCTTATGATATAGGAGACCGATTCCTATAAATTTGCATCTGTAGTATTAGAGAAAAGTATGAATTACAAAGATATAATTCTTTCATGCATTGTCTTTGCCCATATTTTTTTTTATGGTATCAGAGTGTACAAGATCCCGTACATGATATATGTGCTCTCTCTGGAAAACAATTTGCATAAGTGCTTAGATCAATAGAGCGAGGACACCAGAAATAAGCAATTTGCACCTGCTCCCATGACTATCCATGGAGGATGGGGTTGGTGGGTGTCTTTTGCTCTAGCGGCAGTTCTTGCAATTATAATGGTTGTCGGATCATTAGGTTTGCTAGATCCCCGAATAGTTTGATCAAAAGAGGGCATCATGAGAAAGGCAAATATTGTACAGAAGATCCAAGGCACCCATCAAATTGAGGAGTTTTATGACGTGGTGGAGGCCAACGAAGCTTCTAAGGTGATGAAACATCCACTTAGGAATATCTTGCAAAGGAAATATAGGCCTCATCTGGTCATAGCTCTAGCCATTCCCTTCTTTCAATAGCTCACAGGGATTAAAGCTATCATGTTCAATGCCCTTGTTTTCTTTAAACCTATTGGCTTTGGTAGAAATGCTTCCTTGCTTTTTGTTGTCATAACTAGGCTTGTATGTAATGTCCCCTTTCTAAAAAATAATTTAATAATAAATAATAAAAATAAATTGATAAACGAATAAATAATATAATTTACTATTTAACTATATTATTAATATAGTAATGAAATAATATAGAATATAATATAATAAATGATGTATAATATTATAATTTATATTATATGTTCATTGTTAATGAATGAATATAATATAATAATAATATAATATTTAGTATTATATCATAATATAAATAAAGATATAATAATTAATATAATATCATTTCATAATAATAATAACAATAGAATAAGAATATAAAATAGCATTTAAATATATAAATAATAAAATAATAATATAATATAATCCGTTATTAATATTAATTAATTAATAATTAACAATATATAAAAATAATAATATAATATTAATAGATTATATACTAAAAGTTAATGATATATTATTAATATATTATAATATTATTATAATAATAATCAACAATATATATATATATATATATTTTTGATCGGTAATGATAATTTTATTAATATTTGAAAAACAAGTTACAACGATGCCAAGCATGGCTACAAGATGAAAAGCAATTCAGAATCCCAACCCAAAATGCATTGTCTACAGTCCAAAATTTCCCGAGCTACTATGGGGGCCATTAATGGTGACAACTATACAACCAAACATCTAAAAAACCCTACGCAGACCCACGACCGAACCAGGCTACAGCCTCCTCCTTGGAGTAGTTCCAGAAGCCTCCTTCCCCATCCACCAGGCCTTTGTTCTGCTTGCTGCCCGTGCCACCTTCAACAGCTTCAACATTCGCACTCCGAGCACTACCTTTCACCTTGGGCACCTTCCTTCCCATCTTTGGGGTGATTTGCCTTCTCACCTGCGGCCTTCCGTCATCTCCAACCACTACAGTAGACTTTATCGGGGTGCTCTTGCAAACCCTTCTCCCAAGCCCGTCACCTTCAAGCGCCTCCCGTTTTTTCTTCGCCAACACTTCCAGCAGATCTTTCCAGCTGGCGTGAGCGCGTGCGAGGTGGGAGTCCTCGGGACTGGCCGAAGACCAGACAACAAGTGGCTGAAGCTCCCGCCGCCCATGCCCTATCATTCGGATGGGATCCTTTCCTTTATGCAGGCCGAACCCCACCTCCGTCTTTTCAAACACTTCTTCAATGCCATCAATCCATTTGATGGCCATACATTGTCTAACCACAGCCCGCACTTCAGCTATAGACTCGGCCACCATTAGGCCCAAAGCCACAAACAGAGAGGAGACATCTAAATTGGTGCGAGGTTTCCACCAAGTTTGAAGGTAATGTTCCCCGAAAATTTCGCCTAGCACGTTCCAGAATTCTTCCCCATCCTCAGTGAAAATATTTCTGAGCCTCTTTACAGTAATCGGACCCATGAAAGCCGGGATTTGGCCATCCGTCCGCAGAGAGAAGTTCGCCTCCATCTTCCTGAAAACTGCGGGCTTTCTGTCAATGTATTGTGTTTCGTTTGCTTCGGCTTGGGCATAAAAAGGCTGTCGAAGCCTCTCGAAACACGTCCTTCAAGGGCCATCATTCCGACTTAACTTCCTCTGGCAGTATTACCGCGTCTTGTACTTCCACCTCCCTTACATACCGCAAAATCCCCTGAAATCGAGGTTGCATCATCACCTCACGGTACGTGAAACAAATGACTCCACCACAACTCGCCTGCCGTCAGCAAGGCCAAATCATCGCATGCCAGCGGGAAAAGATTCCTTGCTATTTGAAATGCAAGAATGAAAAGCTTAGTGTATAGTCTAAGGTTGTTTTTTCATTAAAAGTCATTAGAGACTTAGCTGCGGGTTGGTTCTCAAATCCTCAAACAACTCAAACTTGTCTTCTAGGGACCCGTTGGCTCCCACATTGGATAAATTGTCTGCTAAGTCATTTGCAGCTCTAACCACATGTGTGATTTTGAAATCTTCAAATCCCGCCAACAAGGCCCGCATCCTTTTAATATGCTTATTTAGGTACCATGTGTCCATCTAGCCCTTTGCAATCCCATTCACAACCAGAAGCGAATCCCCTTCAAGGTGGACTCGCCTTAGTTCTAGTTTTTTTGCCATTAGAGTGGCTTCCACAGCTGCAAGGCACTCTGCTTCATTGTTAGTCCCATCTTTTAGCTGTTTGGCCCCAATTGCCAAAATATCACCACTCTCGTCCCGGGCTATGAAACCAATTCCAGAAACACCTGGGTTGCCCCTGGAGGCGTCATCAAAATTGATTTTAACCCATCCGGGCGATGGGGGTTGCCAGACACTCAGTTTCTCTCTGCGCCCGTGCCGAAGGTTGAGCCCTTCCAAGCCCATTAGCAGGTAATCAACAATATATATTATATATAATAATAATATGTTATTTATTAATAACAAATACTAAATGTATTTTAGGAGAGTTGAGTCTCTCCTTATTCCCTCGTAAGGATATATAGTGGGGAATCAAACTTCAATTTGGGGGAGATAAATACACGTAGGCTTAGAACCTTGGAAATGGACATGAAAAGAACTAAACAGCAGTTAGTAATCCAGGTCAGCCAATGACATATATGCAATCTGCAATCTATATACATTCAGTAATGGGGGATATCAACTGTTTAATTACCTCTTCAATTGTATAGGCTGAAACAATAAACAGCATATTATAGATTAGATTAATATAGTGACAATATGTTTGAACCAAACAAGCAAATGGAAATAGTCATACCCGACAATGGGTCTATGACCAAGATCCAGGTCTATAAACATTGTGTGGGATACATATTATTTTATGCGGGAGATTCTATTATCAGTGCTGCCTTTGAAACCCGCTAAATCTGTATTTGCTATAGGCACATCTAATAACTATATATATTTCTTCACACAAATCGAATATAAATCTGGGTAGTGTTTAATATATAAAACCTGTGTTACCTGTAGAATCACAGCACCGTTTATACAGCACACTGCACCTTGCAAACATTATGAAATCTGTAGGTGTAACCTTAAGTCTGGGTAGTGTATAGACAAGACTTTGCATCTGTAGAAATATAGCAATAATATATATACGACTGTATGTCATTAATAATCAAATCTATGCTGTTTGCACATACATATATGG
Source organism: Thuja plicata (assembly GCA_018584345.1). NCBI lineage: Eukaryota > Viridiplantae > Streptophyta > Pinopsida > Cupressales > Cupressaceae > Thuja > Thuja plicata. The sequence continues at coordinate 99,537 of MU226208.1, forward strand.
ACATAAGTCTGTAAAATTGGATTTATGAGTGTGTACTACATACATTTATACTTATAAGTTTATAACTGCACTAGACTAGACCCTTCACAAAATAGATGAGCCTGTGATGGAATGGACAGTGTTACATCGTACAAAGGCCAGGAATAAGGCCTGCAATGGAATGGGCCATGCTACATCATACAAAGGCAAGAAACCTGCGGTGGAATGGGCATGAGCTACATCATACAAAGGCAAGGGAATAATGCCTGCGGTGGAATGGGCATGAGTTACATCATACAAACACACTATTTGTGAAGGATAGTCCATATGGAAGAATTATTGTGAGAATCCATAACCATATAGGCAGATTATATTACAGTAAGAATATAGTCAGTTTGCATATACTTGTTCCTTATTTGATGATTGCAGGGCCTAATTCAGGGTTTACCTTTTTAAAAGGCATTTTAAGTGGTAAAGTTACATCTCTAACCATCTTACCATTCTTATTTGAATGGAATTTGTGATTCTAGGGCAAAAATTAGGGCAATCCCAATAAGGAGACACTACATTGTCAATGTGGTTGCTATGTTTGCTTCCATTCTCAGCATTGATAAGGTTGGCAGAAAATGTGTTCATGGAGCAAAAAGTTCAAATGTTATTCTCTCAGGTTATCATTGCAACAATTCTTGGAAAGGAATTTGGATCTGCTGGAGAGGGAAGCTTGAGCATGGGAACAATTGTGTTGGTGGCAATATTGGTATGCATAAATGTTTCAGCTTTTGCATGGTCATGGGGACCTCTTGGATGGTTGGTTCCTAGTGAAAATTTTCCCTTGGAAATTTAATCGTCTGGATAGAGTATTAATGTTTTCGTCAACCTTGCTCTTCACCTTCACCATTGCCCAAGCCTTTTTATTTATGCTCTACCATTTGCAGTTTGGATCGTTCCTTCTCTTTGCTGAATGGAAGAAAATATGGTAACGTCCAAGTTGGGTAATAGATTCCAGTTATATTAGATATTAAAGTTAAAAAGTTTTAATAGTTTATTATAATTTATTATCTAATTATTGTGAGTTCATAAGGAGATTTTTTTCTCATGGTCAAGTTGTAGTGTTTTGTTTATAATAGAATCTAATGTTCTGTCAAAACATGAAAGTGTCAATTATATATATTATAAACAAAATCATTTTAATTATAATTGGAGTGCATGATCTGTGGTAACCCGACAATCCTTGTAAGAAGTTCACATCGTGGGGGGAATATCGCAAATATTCTATTTTCACCATGCACCAAATCAACTAAAGTCAAGGGTAACTTCCAGTGATAGAGGCAATGCTCGATAATAGTGGCTACAATTAAACATACTAAAACATTTTCTTGTCAAGTTTGAATGGAGGAGAATACAAACATCATCAATATTGTAAACTGTTGTATAGAAGAGCAACTAGCTGCAAAGATCCTTTGACTGTCAGACTTCTTGGAAGTGTGGTCAGCTGATGATGTGTTCACTAGAAGTGAAAGCTAGATAAGATCTCATATGCAGGTTATCATGTGCAACAAGATTGAGATAGCAATACATGGACATAAAAGTATGCATAGGCATACGATTCTGTTTCTAGTTTTTGTGATGTACTTCCTACTAGAAAATATTGTTGTGAATAGACACTAGTGTAATGAAGTTCATGGATCTTGAAACGGTTAGTGGTAATCCAGAAAACCATATCAAATGAATAGATGAGAGTGTTCCTGATTATGTTGAGGTTTGCGGTAAACTTGTATAAAAACCATGAAAGGTTGATGAGAAGTTCCTTTTGTTTGAATCAAGATCATGAGCCACAAGATTTGGGCATATTGTAGTTGGAAGTGTGAAATTTTTTGTCATGTTCACACTAGGGGGGTTGGTGGGGGGTGGGGTAATGTTGGGAAAAATAATGTTAGTGTTTACAAGTTTGTTTGAATTGCAAAATACATACGAAAATTATTTGTTAGTTTCTTTAAGAGTTCGTTGCTAATGTGTGTATTTGTTATAGTTTGGTTATATATTATCCCTAATTGTAAGAGAATCATTATAGGAGTTCTATAATATAGGAGTCCAATTTCTATAAATTTGCATATGTATTATTGAAGAGTAATTCTTCTATGAGAGATGCCATATACTTAAGAAGTGATAGCAAAGAGATGAGCATTGTTGGTAAAATATGTACCACAAAAAAATACAATCCTTACCCTACACCTTTGAGAGTCTTGAGATGAAATCTATTGAGATGTGCTGCCATTTTGTTACCCTACACCTTTGCGAGTCTTGAGATGAAATGTATTGAGATGCGCTGCCATTTTTGTTACCCTACACCTTTGGGAGTCTTGTGATGAAATCCATTTAGATGCTCTGCCATGTTTAATCGAGAATAGATAGAGGATGCAAAAAATTTGTTGGGAAAAAATTGCTCAATCTTATTTTGTTGACAAGCAATGCGTTCTCTGATGTGCCAAGTACATCATTTTTGAGTTCGTTTGATAAAATACCTAGGTGTTCTACCAAGGAGGTATCATGGATTGCCCTCAAAATTCAATCTTTTGTTTTAAACTCAAGGACAAGATAATCACTATCCTTGTAGAGTATTAGCTCATTTGCTACGTGATATCTATCATCTTGCAACATTTCTTCCACCATGTCAATAAAAAAGGCATATTCTACTAGAATTTCATCTTTTCAATCTGTTGAGATATCAAACATAAAGCAAGAGTGGGCTTTCTTGATAAGGCATTTGCTACTATGTTCTCTTTTATAGAATATTCAAGTCAAAGCCATAGCTCTAAAGTTTACTTACCCACCATTGTTGTCTTACACTAAGGTCCTTCTGGTTGAGGAAGTACTTCAAGCTTTCGTGGTTTGTTTTAACCATAAATTTATCACCCACTAGATATTGTCTTAGTTTGGCTAGTGCATGCATGATAACAACATTTCTTTTTCATATATTAAGAACCTTTGTTCTACCTTTTTTATTTTACAACTTGTCAATGTGAATTTCAAGACTACTCCAACATGCAGAATATAATACCAAGTATCCTATTTTCTCTTGAACAAGGAAATCTCATATGCTAAACAATATGGCGATTGTATGATCAAATAAGGCAACGCCAAGGTTTGTGATGCATTTTTTAGGCCTAATAGGAAAGAAGATAGTCAAATTTTGCCCTAGTCCGTAGAAAGGAACCACTACCCATTTTCAGACATGTTGAATAAAAGCCAAAAGGGTATCCCAAACAGGTCTTACATTTTTAATACCATGTCTGAGATGAAATTTACGGTCGAAAAGGTCATATTGTAAGGCGACTAGAAAGAGGCCTAGCTGTGAAGGAAGTTCTATTGATCCATGCCCTAGGTGAAAGGTGAATGTTTGTTTGTGTTGGTAGAGGAGATTGAAGCATTGCTCTGCATCAAATTGGTATTAGAGCATAGGTTGGTCTATAAGGGAGAGAAGGTGTGAAGTGAGTGAACAAGATGCCTCCAAAGAATAACTTTGTGGCTAGGAAAATGAATGAAATGGAAGAGAAGACTGCAAGAGAGCTTAGGAGATTGAGGGAACTCCAAGAAATGATGGTAGCAAGGCTTGAGGCTGTGGAAACCAGTCAAAGAAGAGGTGTGGTTCCAGGTGATGAAAATGACCCCAAAGAAGAAGGGGAAGAGGAGAATGAAGAAGAAGAAGAAGAGGGGTTGGATCTTGATGATCAGTGAATGGCTAAGCTACTGAGAGCAGTCAAGGCAGATAAACATAAGGTTAAAACTTAAGATGGATGTACCTATGTATGGAGGTAATTTAAATGAAGAGCTTTTGGATTGGATATCAACACTTGATGATTACTTTGAGAAGATGTACCTGAGGAACAAAAGGTAAAGATTGCAAAAACAAAGTTGAAGAGTCATGCACTATTATGGTGGGATTATGAGCAAACTGAAAGGAGGAAGAAAGGTAAGTGAAAAATTGTCTCTTGGAACAGAATGGTGACCAAGCTTAAGGGAAAGTTTCTAACAAGTGATTATGCAATTCAAATGTATAAGTGACTTCAGGGTTTGAAACAAAGAGAGATGGATGTCAAAGCTTATACTGATGAGTTTTATAAATTGAGTATAAGAGCAGGTCACATGGAGGGTGATGTGGAGAAGGTGGCTAGATATTTAAGTGGGTTAAGCTTTAACATTCAAGATGAGTTAACTTTTGGCAAATCCATGGGCGGTTGAGGAATGCTATCAAATGGCAAGGCTGGAGAAAAGTTAAAGAGAAGACAAGATAAACAAACCAGGGGCAGAGGCAGTACTACTAGAGGAAGAGGTTCATTTTCTACTCCAAGGTAGTCCTATGAGAACCAAGAAGATACAAGCAAGGTCCAAGAGCAAGTTGCTGATCAGAGAGGTGGATTTAGAGGCAGATTTGGAGGTCAAGGAAGAGGCTCTAGTGGATTCACAGAAAGGTGCTATCAAGCAACAAGTTTGGTGTAATAATCCTAATTGGCTGTTTCGGAAAATGACTGCAAGAAATCTCTGAATTCTGGAAAACACTATCTTTCCAATTTTTCAAGATATATATATATGTGTGTGTGTGTGTGTGTTTCCTTTTGTTGCTTTAGTTTCCTCAATGTAAGTACAAAAATGCATTAACACCAGATTTGTCTATACTTCTAATGCTAGATATATCACATCACATAATCGATCCAGCTATTACATTAAACGTAACTACAATGCACAATGTTTTTCCTCAATTCAATATCCCAAATGAACTCAAATGTAATGTCATGCACCTGATTATAGAATGCAAGGCAATGGTCTGTAATAACAAGAGGAGGGCGTTGATACACTTGCTGGGCACCGCTTCTCTATATCTTGAAGACTTCAGTCGTCATGGTATTACCACTTGTGTCCATGACACTGCATTGGTGGTCTGTTACACACGACTTGCACACTTCCTTATTCAGCACCTTAGTCGTCTAAGCCACACTGTGAATGAACAACGACACTCATGCATGCTGTCTGCGTTGGAGTTGTAGTTACCAGCTCTGTTTCGTGGTTTGTAAACGTATCTTACCAAACTGCCTAAGACCTCCTTGAGCCTCTACGATTCCTCTGTAGCTTCCTTCACCCGCTATGACAACCTCTCTCCAACTCCCTTCCCTTTAGTCACACCCGTATGGTATCGGGTTCCATTCCTTAGCTTCCCGTGGCATCAGGTAATATCCACGGGCTCCTCCAAACCGTGCTGACTCGCCCTCAATGGACATCTAATTTCCAGCGATCAACTCACTTGCTCAGTCTGTAGAGAGAGTCGTATGAGAACTTTAAATCTTCGGGGGTACTGTCAACTCAGCTCCAGCCGGTTTCACTCTCCAACAGCGCTGCACTCTTCCCACTGTGGACGTTAGTGCTGATGTTTTCCAAGTGGATGTCCTCCAATGTCAAAGGGAACTTGATGGATTTATCTCTGTGTGGAGTTACCTTCAGCCTTTTCACCTTCCACGACAACCTCCAATCTATAACCATAATCCACCAATATTTTGCCAATTGTTTCCTGAATATTTGCAGTCAATATTTTAACTGAGACTTGAGTTCTAGAAGTTACCTGACTGCTTGCTTGCTGAGATCTAATCTTTCGAATGCTGATCAATAATCTCTTTCCTTACTTATGCATTTGAGCTCCAATGTGAAACCTGTATGATCCCACCATTAATGAGGTGTTGGGGCTACATCCAACCTCTCCATTTCCTCAATGGTCTACGACGTACGTCCTCAAGAAAAAACCAGTCACAAATGTAACTAGGGATTTTATCTTTCTTTGTTTATAATTTTCATGGTGCTTTTCCCAAGGAGCACTTTATGCTTTTATAACCTCGATATGAGGGAAAGCACAACAAACTAAGCAATGTGGGATAAAGTGCAATAACTTAAGTCACTAAAGTTACTTTTTAAAAATAAGATGACTTAAGTCATAAAGTAACTTTTATAATCTCACTTTATAAAACAAAGTGACTTAACTATAGAAAAGGGGTCCCAAATAATAAATATTTACCCACTGAAGCCTGTGACTGGCTGGCATCCTCTGAAAGAAGCCATTAGTTTATCTGAATGGGGAGATAGACTAATCAGGCGCCATAATGGCCTATCACGGAGAAGGGGACATTACATTTGGACACTAAGCATGACAATGCAATGAAGGCCGGGCTTCTACTTCACGTGGAGGAGAAAGGAGGACTCAATTGGTGCAAGGAGAAGACAATGAGATTGTTAACTCTCCATCATAGCCTGCTGATCCAGAAGTTGGGGAATCATTGATGGTAAGGAGAACTCTCATCAAGGCATCAAAGGAAAAGGAACCACCACAAAGGAGGACTCTCTTCAAAACAACTTGTAAGTTCATGGGTAAGGTTTGTTAAGTTCTAATTGATTCAAGAAGTACAAATAATATAGTTTCCATTGAGATGGTTCAAACACTTAAATTGCCTAGAATACCACAGGCTACTCCTTACAAAGTCTCTTGGTTGAATGAGGGTCAATATGTTTTGGTAAATGAACAAAGTTGGGTGGAATTCAATATAGGAGGGTATAAGGACAGAATTTCATGTGACATAGTAGTGATGGATGTATGCCATTTGCTGCTAGGGAGACCTTTGCAATTTGATAGGCATGCTATGTATGATGGAAAGAGGAATACTTATGAAATAGAAAAAGATGGGGTCTTCTATACTTTGACACCATTAAAAGGGGAGGACAAAGGACAAACTAAGAGAGCAAATGTGATGATGGTAGGTAGGAAGGAGTCCATAAAGGTAGAGGAAGAAAAGCACATCGAAGTTGCAACCACTTCAAGACATGGAAATATCATAACAACACAAGTGAAGAATGACTTGATTTTGGAGGGAAATGATATTGAGTTGGTGTTAAAATTTTCTGCATTGAAGGTCAAGGATAAATTGATTTTGGACATTGAAAGTTGGCTTAAGAAATATGTTGCTATGATGATAGGAGTGTTACATTCTTTGCTTACAAAAGGAGATGTTGGTCATTCTATTCCTTTAATGTCAAAGGCTAGAGATCAATGTTAGCAGATTCAACAACATTCTCAAGTGAAGAAAAAGAGGTCATAGGTTGAGCAAAAGGAGATTAATGATACAGGTTCAACAACATTCTCAAGTGAAGAGGTCATAGATCATCCATCATACTGGTCCCTGAAGTTGGAGCATATCCTATGTGATGTACCCTTTCTCGAATATGATAAACAATAAATATAGAATAATAATAATAAATTAATGAAGAAATAAAAATAAAAATATATTATAACCTATTATTAATTTAATAATTACCAATATATAATAATAGTAATATTAACAATCTATAATAATAATATAATATTAATATATTATTTATCAATATGATAATAGTTAGCAATATATAATAATACATGTTATCAACAATATATAAGATATTATAATAATTATACTATCATAAATCGGAAATACATAAATATATGCAATATATCAAGTATCATATAATAAAATCTAAAGTATATATTATCATAATATAAATTGAAATATATTATTAAATATATATCAAATCTTATTTATATATATAGCAAATATTAATATATAAATACAAATCTGAAAATCTATATATAACAAATATTATATAGAAACTATATAATAAATATCTTATAAACATATAATATAACTAACGATCAGTAAAGCATAACTTACCAGTAGTAAGTCATGTCCAAATAGATGTAACTCCCCACAATGATTAGCCACGACCTCTCTAAGAAGTCATCTACCTTTCTAGACCTCACGCGACATATATGTAAGGGAAAACGATAAGAATGGGAGGACACACTCAAGCAAGATAAATACAGTACGTATATAGCCTGCAAATTCAATAGGTAAAATTTGCCAGGGATTCAATATCCCTACGAACCTTGATAGGAATCACTTCATCAGTCTCACCATGGGCGTCAAGGGAAGGAAAGATATTGGGCAAGAAGGAGCGAATAATATTATTTGAGGACTGACTGTGACAAATCACAAGACTGAATATATTTCCATAATAACAGAACATATTATCAGACACTTCCCTGGGCGTATTGATCAAAGGCGAATATTGTAACTCGCATCATCCCTAACAAGATTGCAGGGTCAATACAGTAGTCGTCGAAGTCTATAGGTTCAATAAGGAAGAATTGGCTGTGTATTCAAACTCGTTTATAATGAAAAGGAGAGTCAAATGGCTAAACAGAAAGCGTGATTTTGAAGCAACGACCAATTCATAGTTCAAGTTTGATACAGGTCATAGAGATTTTCATCACTTACATAGCAAACCAACTCAATGGGATTCAATTTACGATGGTACTGGAGAAGTCAAAAGGAAACATAGAAAGTCTGATTATATAAATATAACCATCGACATCAAACATCTACAGAGCCATTCGTCTCAGGAAACACAAGCCACGGAGGATAAGATTACAAGATATAGCTTTACAACCTAAGTAGATGGAATTGGCTCATTGTTTGGAAACCAGAACACACAAAGAAGAAACTGATTAGAAAAATATTAATGATCAAAACTAGACAAACTGTAAAACTAGCTAGAAGCATATTTTCGACCCTAATTTACAGCCCTCATATAAAGCATGCCTAAACTAGACAAACTGCACAACCAGCTAGAAGAATACTTTCGACTCCAATTTATAGCCCTCATATAAAGCACGCCCTATCCTTGATATTGATTGGATTATATCACTACGTCATTGACATTGGAAATGGTTTTGGTTATCAACTTAGATTGAATAAACCTACATATATATTAATAACAAGAACATTGGTGCTTATATATTTCTGTATAAGCAATATTGCAAATTTATAGCCATTCCTACATAACATCAAGAAAGCCCATTTCACAAATTGATACATTGGTCTTTAAGAATATTGTCTCCTTATAAAGTGTTCATTTGTGGAAAACTAAAGAATTGAGAAGTCATCTTGCAATTGAAATATAAGAATTAAAGTCCCAAATCCCGTAGGATGGATGGGGGACATTACATCCCAGGTGCCAAAGAATTCAGCAAGACAAGAGATAATGCCTATTTCCAATATTTGGTCCATTGGAAAGGTTTCCCACGTGGAGATGTTACTTGGAGGCTAGAGAATGATTTAGCCAGGCCTAAATTTGTTAAAACACTGTCCTCAAGGGGACTTGAGTTCCTTTTGCCTGGGGATTATGGTGCAGGAGCACCTAGTTGAGTTCATGCCTCCATGAGGCCATTTTGTCAAATTTGCTTTGGTATTGTGTTTTGGTCATGTAATAAGGTCTTATTAGACCATTTTTGGTTGTTAGGAGTAGGACTCTAGTTGGAGTCATTTGGGGTCAGGAAGTGCCATCATGTCAAAAGTTGCTAAAGTTATCTAGCAACTTCTTCTTGCAAAAGTTGTCATAAAGCAAAAAAAAACTTGTTTTTTATTTTGAAACTCAAAAAGTAGTTATAACCATTGGATGTGGTTAAATATGGCTTGGGAGGTCGAGCCCAAGGTTGATGAATGGTAATTTGGAGAATTTGCAATAAAGAAATCATTGTTTTGCTGAATTTTGCAACATTTCTTGTTGTTTCAGAACGTTGTACGGATTTGTACGTTGCATTCATGATCTGAAGTTGATTGTGTTGGGTGGAGCATTGAATCCTCTTTCCACTGGGTTTAGTTTCATTAAATTTCACCAAGATTTGAGTCCGTTAGAGCAGTTTTATTGAAAACAGTTTGAAACCTTCATCTAGGGTGTGCTTTGACATAAAATAATGGTTTCCTTCCCCTTCCACCGTTGAATAGGTTCCAAACTCGGTGGAATGGGTGTAGATATGTGGAGTTATGCGTGTTGGTGTTTGCAGGAGTAGTGAATGAAGTTTGATGTCAATTTGTTAATGCCCTAGTCAGGAAAAAGGCTATGTTTTTGACATAAAAGTTGCTTATTAGTTAGAGTTTGCAGGAAAGCCCCTGGATAATGGTTTGTAAGGGTTGGAAATGTTTAGGCAGGCTATTTGTGACATGGTGGAGCCATTTTCATGAAGGTTTGAGGTTGGGATTTTGAAAATCTAGTTGTGAGTCATTCAAGTAAGCCCAATTAGGCCTTTGTCAAACGAGACAGACAATATTTTGGTTTTATTGTGTTAAAAAACAACCACCCTTAAATTTTGAGTATGTTTTAGAACTCTATAATGGGTATCCAAAACAGGTTCTAGATTGTGGAATTGAGTTATTCTCTGAAAGTTATGCCCGAAAAACCCAATTTGTTGCACCTTTTAGGCCTAATAGGAAAGAGGACAGTCAAAATTTTCCCTAGTCCATAGAAAGGAACCACTACCCATTTTCAGATATGTTGAATAAAAGCCAAAAGGGTATCCCAAAAAGGTCTTACATTTTTAATACCAGGTTTGAGATGAAATTTACAGTCCAAAAGGTCATATTGAAAGGCTATTAGGAAAGAGGCCTAATTGTGAAGGAAGTACTATTGATCCATGCCCTTGGTGAAAGGTAAATGTTTGTTTGTGTTGGTAGAGAGGATTGAAGCCCTGCTCTGCATCAGTTTGCACTGCGAACTAGTGACTTTGTGTTGGTTATAACTCAATGAATGTGATGTGATTTGCCGGTAACCTTATGCTATTCGTTCATGGACATCTATCAACTTTTCAAGTGCGAATGATTTGGCAATTTGATCTCTTCAACCACTTCTAACAAAACAAAGTGCTAAAAGGATAGGGTTTAGGAATCTAATCTACTCTACTTCTAACTCTACCTATGCAAGAGACTGTTGAAGATGTGGTGAAACTAAACCAATCCTTGCTTCGCCAACTTAAATAACTATGCAAGAGAAGTGCAATCTTCTAAGGGTGTGTGGATGGTTTTCAAATTGCTTACATTCATTCAAATACCCAATTCTGGCACAATCCAAATGAACATTCCCAATTAAAGTTAAGTGCTTGCATTAGTTCAGCCTAACCTTGCATTGTTACTTGCAACCAACAAGTACCAACTTAAACAATAATATCTTTCATTCATCTACTTAAACTACAATAATATCTTTCATTCATCTACTTAAACAACTTATGTTACTTAACACAAGCAAATTCTATTCTAAGTGAGAAAGTAAGAAACCATGCAACACTCCAAAATAACACAAGCAATTCACCATGCATTCAACATTGAATCTGCAATTACTTTGGCAACATTTTAGCAACAATTTCACCAAATCTCCCCTCTTCAAATGATTTGAACAAGCCTTACATAGAGGCATCAAGTACAATGGATGGCTCATATTGATCGAAGATCAACAACCTAGATTAATCAATAAAACCCTAATGTAACTACCACCTACATGCATTAAATGCTATCTAATGAGATAATTACATTGCTTTTGAATACATATCGATTTGAGGATTACCAATGAGAAAATTCAATGGGGAAATACATTAAATGCATCCCACATGTCACTTGTGGATGAATTTGATTCGATGAACTAGAACATGCGACATTGGAATCCTTTGATTGGTTGGAGATGAGTAGGCGCCATGTCAACATGTTTATCTTGCAATCTTTGTTTCAATTCTACTTCTCCATATTTGTTTTAGAAATCTTCTCACTGACATGTTCTTGAAATTGTACTTGGGATAGTTCTTGTAATGTCCCGGATTGTGATATTGGATTAATAAATTATTTAATAATCCATTAAGTAAGTTTGATTAATAAGGAGGTAATTATTTAATATTAAAGTCACATTAATATTAAATAATTATAAGTTATGGTTTGATTAAAGCTTATGGTTCGAACAAAGTTGGTGGTAGTTCCTTACGGGATTTCTTAACCATTATTTGCCTTGTTAAATAATGGTTTCCGGAAAAGGAAGGGGGATGCTTGAAGATTTGTGAAAATATTTTGTAGAAGACAAAACTGTTCCTTTCGTCAGGACACCGCTTTCTGGCCTAGTGGAATCTAATTTGGAATGGACAGGGCGCATATGAATATCAACGCGTGGAACATCTGGTGAGTGGTGACGTTCCTGAAACTTGGCGCCAGCAGACGTGGGGTAAGGAAGTGTGGAGGTCAACGATTCACACTTGCGCGTGGATGGTGGCGGAAGTGTTTGCAGTTTCGGGCCGCAGTAACACCCGTCAGAACCTGTGGAATAACACGACAAGATGGGTGTCCACCACAGGAGTCGAGGCTTGAGACTCTTAAAGGATTGCTTCGGTATATTACACTCGACAAGTTATATTTGCCACAGCTTGTAATAGGTGGGCCATGTTTGAGAAGTGACGTTTATATAGCGACAACGACATGCTTTGCTTGGATGAATGACCCGTTAAAGACCAATGGCAGTGCTCGGAAGAGGGAGATTGTGTCGTGTTAGCGTAGACAGAGGAACATGGATTATGTGACAGATGCCCTATACGCAGCAGAATCCCAACATTAAACAACGTATGCAGCAGAAGCCCGACATTACTATACAGGTGCACATTTTGATAATATTTAAAAATCAATTGTAAATTGCAAACAGGTGTAGCTACTCTGCTTATTGCATTCCAAAAATGATTTTAACTTTGAGTAAATCAACGATACTTGGAGGGTTGGAATAATCTATCGAATTCATGGAATATATTGTCTGTATTCAGTGTTATTGTAATCATTATTGGTAAAATACAGGGATATTACTATCAGTTGTAAATTTATAAATTGGGAATGGTTAGAAATTGGGTTATATCTAGAAAGGGAATTTTACATGGTATCAGAGCCTTAGTCCTGCCAGCCTGTGTGGTCAGAACAATCTAAAACCAGATACGGGGTCAGAAGAAAACATTGGTTTGGTTAATGTTCTATTAGAACCCATTGACAAGCTTCGCATTCAGCAACCCAGGAAAATTATTTACAACATCCTGACTAAACTAGAAGGCAGTTTGTATCTAGTGGAACGATCACATTCACCACTTGTGCATTTTGCTTTCACTTCTGTGAAATTTGCTTTGAATCAAAATTGGTTGGTGATGCATTCTGATGCTGACATCAGATTGATAATGATTCGTGTTTTTGTGAAATTCTGAGAATTACGACACCACATATGCACTACGATGTTATTACTATGAAGAAGATATAGTCCTTAATAATTGATAACTTTCAGGATCTAGATGATTTTCATACTTCAAGAAGATTTGGCCTACTGAAACTATTTGCAGAAGTTAGGATTAGTAACATCATGTTGGATTTAGGCTTGCATGATTTGATTTATGATATGTTTCATAATTTCCTGGTTTTGATCAGAAGGACACATGGAAAAGAGGTTATTACAACTATGCAGGATACTGTGATTCAAACTATTAATGAGAGTGAAACAATTTCCCAATCTCTTTTATCATTATTATGGACTGTTCTTAAACATGAATGTGCTATCTCTTCATCTACGTACTCACTGGTTTGCAATGTAGTCAGGTGTTGTGAGGGAAAGCTCAAGTCCCTTGTGCAGGAAGAAGAGCAGCCGAAGGATGGTCTCACTCATGATGAATGTGGAAAAGAGTTTCAAGGAGTCAGCAAAGAGATACAGGACAAAAGGGTTATATATGATCACACACAAGAGGAAGTTGAATCATCCCGCGTTACGGAACAACAACAAAATGAATCGTCTCAGGATGGAAGTGAAAGTGAATTTCAGAAGACTCGTACAAAATCACAAGAGAAGGAAATTGTCTATGAGGACACACAGGACGAAGTTGAATCCTTTTGCGTTACAAAATAGTGCCATGACGCAACTATACAGTCTGATGAAATTAAAGAGGTGAGTTCAAGTTTCTATGTGGGTGAATTGGAAATCAATATTGATGAATATAAAACAGGGAACAATGATGCTCTTGTGGTTGAGGAATCTATGGTAACTTCAAGTGAGTCAATTATTCATGATGTGGAAAGCGTCACTGTTGATGTAAACGAAACCAAAGATTCATTAGGTGATACAGGCACGAGTTACCGTGATAACTGTGAATCTTTGCCAAGGCGAGATTTGAAGGATCACCTGGTGGTGACAGAGGAAAGGATTGTGCAGGTGCTATCAAGAACTGACACTGCTCATAAACAAATTGGAAATCTTATATGGAGTTTTCAGTAGAAGGAAAAGAAGAATGGAGTTACAAATGGGATTTCCAGTGCACAGGTACAAGCAATCAAGGAAGAATTAGAGATGACAAAATTTGAATACTTGCTATTACTCAGGGACAGGGACATAGCTATCAGGTTTTCTGAAGATAAGGACAAAGAGATTAGTAACTTGTGTTTACAATTAAGTATGGCTTAAGCAGAGAGAATGACAAGGGAACATGTCATCCCTTCAAGAATTGAGGAAGTACAACAATTAGTATCAGGTATTAATGGCATCGGTCAGCAAGAATTGTTGTCACAGGATTCAGGGTTACCACATTCAGTACAGGATTCAGAACCGCAAAGTGAACGGATTGAACGAATTAGTAAGGAATCAGTGGTAATAGGAATTGAACCCAAGGAATTGATGGTTGGGCGTAAACATGTAGAAAGAACCCTCTTGCAGTGTAATGAGTGGATGGAAAAAGCCAAACACGCAAAATTCATTGCTGCTCAAGCAAGAGAGAATTTGCGAAGGATTAAGGATAGGTATAGGAATAGGGAATCACATACAAGTTCGGAATTAACTATTCCAATGAACACTTTTGAGGATGAACAATCAAACTTACAATTAGAGTCTCAAAGAGTGTGGGTGATTCGGGTAGATGATGTGCCGCAAGTATCGAACTCTTATGAGTTTCCTGGCTCTTTGGTTCAGAAGGATATGCTGATTCATAAGAATGATATGAAATCAATTTCACCACTGTTATATTTGTTGAGTTCCGTGGGATGCACGTGTCATATCAGAGTATGGACAATAAATGAGAAGTTTAATGATGAACCCTTCATGAATAATGTTACTTTTTCCTTTTTGACATCTAATACTGAAGTTGGTATTCGGATTTGGAATTCCGGGCCGGGCAGACTTGGCAGAGGATTTCACACTGAAGCACATGTTCATTATATCCAAATGAAGCAGCAAAGTAAGGCTAGAGGATTTGGAAGATTGGTTTGGGATCCAGGAATTTTGGTTCAGATGATTATAATCTACCAGGATGAAATCCAATTGCTTGAGGACAAGCAATTTTGGGACGGGAGGATTTGTAATGTCCCGGATTGTGATATTGGATTAATAAATTATTTAATAATCCATTAAGTAAGTTTGATTAATAAGGAGGTAATTATTTAATATTAAAGTCACATTAATATTAAATAATTATAAGTTATGGTTTGATTAAAGCTTATGGTTCGAATAAAGTTGGTGGTAGTTCCTTACGGGATTTCTTAACCATTATTTGCCTTGTTAAATAATGGTTTCCGGAAAAGGAAGGGGGATGCTTGAAGATTTGTGAAAATATTTTGTAGAAGACAAAACTATTCCTTTCGTCAGGACACCGCTTTCTGGCCTAGTGGAATCTAATTTGGAATGGACAGGGCGCATATGAATATCAACGCGTGGAACATATGGTGAGTGGTGACGTTCCTGAAACTTGGCGCCAGCGGACGTGGGGTAAGGAAGTGTGGAGGTCAACGATTCACACTTGCGCATGGATGGTGGCGGAAGTGTTTGCAGTTTTGGGCTGCAGTAACACCCGTCAGAACCTGTGGAATAACACGACAAGATGGGTGTCCACCACAAGAGTCGAGGCTCGAGACTCTTAAAGGATTGCTTCGGTATATTACACCCGACAAGTTATATTTGCCTCGGCTTGTAATAGGTGGGCCATGTTTGAGAAGTGACGTTTATATAGCGACAGCGGCATGCTTTGCTTGGATGAATGACCCGTTAAAGACCAATGGCAGTGCTCAGAAGAGGGAGATTGTGTCGTGTTAGCGTAGACAGAGGAACATGGATTATGTGACAGATGCCCTATACGCAGCAGAAGCCCAACAGTAAACAACGTATGCAGCAGAAGCCCGACATTACTATACAGGTGCACATTTTGATAATATTTAAAAATCAATTGTAAATTGCAAACAGGTGTAGCTACTCTGCTTATTGCATTACAAAAATTATTTTAACTTTGAGTAAATCAACGATACTTGGAGGGTTGGAATAATCTATCGAATTTATGGAATATATTGTCTGTATTCAGTGTTATTGTAATCATTATTGGTAAAATACAGGGATATTACTATCAGTTGTAAATTTATAAATTGAGAATGGTTAGAAATTGGGTTATATCCAGAAAGGGAATTTTACAGTTCTTGTCTTGGATCCTTCTTGATGACTCGAACTTGTCAAGTGACTTGCATCATGACTGTCCTTACTTCATGAGATGTGTATATTTGCAATTTGATCATCACCCTTGGTTGAGGTTTCCAACAAATTTGTATATACAACATTGATCATCATAACAATGATGCCTTCTACTTTCCTGTTGCTTTGTTGCTTCCAGGATTTCTCCCTCAAGTCTTAGGATTGTTGACCTTTCCATTGCACTTGCACCTCCATCTTCATTTTGATTTCCAACCTTAAACTTCTTCCTTTGTTTGGCCTGCCACTTGAAATTTCCTCTTGATCTTAAGATTTCATGTTGATTTTGGATCTCCATTGTAGTTGTAGCTCAAACTCTACAATTCCATTTCTTCTTTTGTCCCCATCTTGCTTGAAATCTTGAAGTTGTGAGGTCGTTCCTTTATCCATGTCGTCCTTTTGATATTGCAACAACTCATGCTTGTCCTCAAACATCTTCTTGTTACCTCACAGAACAAGAGAAAACCTTGTGTTAAAGTGAAATATTTGCAAGAGTAGAATCATTTTTAAAGAAAATGATTTGTGAAATTCATCTGATTTGAAAATTTGCTCTTAAAACTCTTAGTATTTTATCACAACCTATCAATTTCACAAAATCAATTCTTGTTTTTTGTCTATATCCTGCTTTAGATTGTAACATCTGATTCCTCTTTGAACATCCTCAAGAAAATTTGATCTTTATTGAATGGCAAAGGTTATTTATTTTCTAACTCTCTCCTCTGATTTTGTCACATCTATAGGTTTGCTATACTCCTATGATTGTTGTTTGAATCACATTGGTGATTTGAGATGAATGAATGAATGAATGAAGGAATATTAATGATGTCCACGAGAGCAAAAGTGTAAAGGCCCAAGAACTTGCATATTCCTTTATAGGCTTTCACACCCAAAAGTCATGTCTTATTGTAAGGAGCCGACTTTGTTCTAATTCCATTGAATTTGCAACTTACTTTTACCCCTCCTATCTGACTTGATTGAGCAGTTCGCATTGTTTGGAGTAGTTTTTATCAAATGGCGGATTTCAAAGGATGTTTGGAACTGAGTTCCAAGGGTTGTTGGAATTCCGACCCCTCTATTCCAAGAGAGGTCGGAATTCTGACCTCTGGAATTCATTCCAAACTTTTACAATTTTGCATTTATTCAGGAAAACAACTTAACTTCAGCTTGCTCATTCAAATTTCTTGGTTTGCAAATCAGTTTCTCTTTACATTGTTTGTTTCTTGCCTTAGTCAATTCAGATCTGATTGGAAACACTTGAATTTTTATCAAATCACCCAGATTTTCCATCTCCAAGGTTGGGTTTTCACCCCCTTTCACTCTTCAAGTTCATGTTGCATTTTGGATTTCACCCTTCTTGCTGGGCGGAAATTGGGGGTAGCTTGGAAATTAATTCCAAGGGAGGTCGGAAATTATTTTGTTCAAAGAGAGGTCAGAAATCCACCTTCCTTTGAATTTTCCAGTGAAGTTAATTTCAAGATCGCCCGAGTGTGGGGAATTTGCCATGCTTTGCCTGGATTTACCACGAGAAGGTTCAAATTTCACCATGTTTGCTGGGATTGCAGATCAGATTTTATTTTGGCTTAATCCTTGTTTTAATGTTTGCTAAGGAATTGATTGTTTCCTCACAATGCTCGCTGAAGGTATGATGCTCAGAAATTTCCTCTACAAGCTCAGATTTCAACATACTCTCAAGATTTGCACTCACGAAGCACATTAGATTTCACATGGAGATTAGTAACGTGTTCCAAGCAAAGTCAGAATTCCAACCGTGCTTGGAAATTAATTCCAAGTCAGGTCGAAATTCTGAGCTGGCTTGGAAATTGAACTTGATTTCAATTATTTTGCCAAGTATATCAGGTTTTAACATGAAAATTCAGGTTTCTATCTTGTCATGAGGCTTTCTTTTGGTTTTTTATTAACACTCAAGTTGGGATTTATCAATTGTTCACTCAAATTGCCTTCAATTCTTCACATCTAAATTCTCTTCCTTACTCAAAGTTTGCCTTGGCTGTTTGAAAGTTGTAAGTTTGTCAAGACGAAGTTGAGTTGGATCTTTAAAACAACATTGGTCGAAGTAGGATCAATTGCTCGAAGTTGGATCTTTAAAACAAGATTTGGCTATCTTCTTTACCTTGAACATTTTAGTGATTTGCAGAGCGAATCAGAATTTCACTCTTCATTAGGAATTCTCATTGCTTTCAATTCGCACTCTCAAATTCCTATGTACTTGGATCATAGCTTGACAATTGAAACCTCTCGCTTAGTCCAAGATTCGAACTTGCCACTAAGGATTGACTTGCATCCTTTGAGATCTTGCTCAAATTTGACTTTACCAATGGTGAGACTTCAAAATCATTGCCAAACCTAGACTAAATTGACAAACTACCAACTTGCAAAGCAAAGAAAAGGGGGTCCCCATTCTCAATGGTGTGTGTGTGTTTTACAGCACAACACAACTCTCAAAAGCTATTGGATGCTTATTTAGCATCAATACTCTTCCATTTTTTCTCCAAATGCATCATATTCAAACACAAAGGGTTGAGAATCGCCAACATAGGGCATGAGCTCATCACCTCCTTGAGCTTGTCAAAAGCTCGTTGTGTTGCATCGGTCTATTTGAAAGCCCCATTATTTAAA
Source organism: Thuja plicata (assembly GCA_018584345.1). Classification (NCBI taxonomy): domain Eukaryota; kingdom Viridiplantae; phylum Streptophyta; class Pinopsida; order Cupressales; family Cupressaceae; genus Thuja; species Thuja plicata. The sequence continues at coordinate 118,551 of MU226208.1, forward strand.
TCAGTTAAGGGTACTCCCAACTGTGAGAAACCATTAATGAACATTTTGTAGTAGTTGTGGAGTCCAGGAAATCCTCTTAACTGTGACAAATTATTTGGGGGAGGCTAATTCAAGGTAGCTCGTATCTTCTCTTTATCAACTTGAACTCCCTAGGAATTGATAACATGACCTAGATGCAAAATCTTGGTCATTCCAAACTCACATTTAAACTTTTGGTATATAATGCTTGTGCCTCTAGAATGCATAAAACTTCATCCTAGTATCTCAAATCATAGTTCTCAAACTTAGACTAGAGTACTTGACAAGCCAAAACTTTTCAACTCGAAGAGTACTTAGCAAAAACTTAAATTATTGGAAAAAAAACAATCTTTTGAAAAAATATAAACGTTATGCAAAATATGCTACAAAATATATCAAATACGTTTGGGGTGGCTTGGGCTCAACACATCTCGTGGGACTGAGGGGTAGTGCTTCTCGTGATGTTTGAGTCAAGTGCCTTGGATGCATTCCCTATTGTGATACAAGGAAGGGTTGAAGGGCGGAACCCTTGCCACTAAGCCCAAATGGAAACTTTCAAAACATTCAAAAACACACAAACCTTCATGGCACACCCCCTATTCATAATTTTGTAGAAGGCAAAACGCAATGCTGATAAAGCCAAAAAAACTAGAGTTTTTGCAGTGTCTAACGGTCTAACCCATGTTTTTCCCTCAATTTTGATAAGCAATGATTTAAACAGAAAAAATGTTGATTTGTTGGTGTGTCTTTGTGAGTACTCGCTAAAAACTCAGTGAGTGTTTCAAACAAACTTAGAAAAAACTCAATGAGTAAAACTCACCAAAACTCATGGAGCAAAGACAAGGCAATGTAAGAACCCCTGCTAAGTCTGACTTGTTTTCTTCAAGTTTGGATGCTTGACATTTTGTCAAACACTTGGCACACAACCCACTGTTATCTGATATCTGATTATAGTTTATGTTTTTTGGGTTTATAACTATTACCAATTCAGATAGAAATGCATAGAAAATGAATATTATGTCGTCGACAATCAACAACTTCATATTTCATGGAAACATTGTTTCCTTCACAATATTTTAAGAGAGAACATAAACATAATGAAATTACAATGATTACAGATATAACATATATGCAGATTACAAATCAATAATGAGAATATTTGACCTTATTTGCTGAATCAAACTCAGAATAGTGCTGTTATATATTTCAGTCCTTCAAATCTCATGAAGTATGCCAAAATGATGTTGATAAATATGCCCTAGCTGGGCGAACCCATCCCTCCAAACAAGAAAGGCGTATTACAATCAAATGACATATAAATCAGCTCCAGAAATACCTCCTAATGGCAGTGCTAGGGTTTGCTGAAGTGAGATATGCAAGGCTGCCTCAAAAAGGGATGAAAATGCTGATCCAAATGTAGAAGGACTGTTGCAAAGGTCTGCTCTAAAAATCAGAATGCCAACCTAACACTAGCAGCCAGCATATGCATAAAAACTCTCCTTTGATCAAGTCGCTCCTTGACTCTGTGAATGGTGCCAAGGTTAGGGTTTGAAACCCTAAGTCTTCAAGTCACAATGCCACCAATGAATGCCTCCAAACTGATCTGAAAATCTGCGGTCCAATGTAGCTCCAAACCTGTTTTTAAATGCAATGTAGCTCCAATGGAATTCCGTGATGAATCCCTCCCTAAGTGATCTTGGGTTTCTGTCCAAGTCACACAATATCGCCAAGGGTTTTCGTCCTAGAAGATGATCCAAGAGAAAGCTCTCAAAAACAAGTGAAAACAAATAAACTCTCCATATAACAGATCCTTGGAGAAGGATGAGACTCCTTTATAAGACTTCCCAAACCACTGGCAAGCCTCCAGGATTAAAACTCACTTTTATTTTATTCTCTCCAAAAGCTATTTTGTATTATAATTTAAAGTTGACATTATAATAAAGTTACTTTATTAATTTAAACTCCCCCATTGCTCCAAAAACAATTTTTTCATTAATATAATGATAATTTGACACAAGGTCTTTGTTTTATGTGCCCAAGATTTACAACTTCTCATCCCGGTTGTTCCTACAAGCTATGCCACTAAGGTTCTCATTAGACAATTTTCATTAAAATAACAACCTTAGTAAATTTAATTAAATTATAGCCAATAGTACACCCGACTTGCGAAAATGACTGAAAAGTATCGGAATCAAAATTTGACAGCACATGAGTGATCTTGATGATGAAAGATGAGAAACGAGCCTGACTGGGTGACTTACCAAAAATATACTCTCCCTCCAAGATTCTTGGAGCCCAAACCAAACGTTGAAAATAACATCTGAAAGCTTCATTTAACTCCTCTAAACTATCTGAGCTCATTGGAAATATCAAAATACCCCTTGAATCATGCTGACACAAACTCAGAATGTCAACAACAACTACACTGCTAGAGGACCTAAAAACGAGGACATTACAGGCAAGTACTCAATGAATTGCCAAGTATGCAAACTTTGTCTCAAATGTTCCTCCTAAGTGGTGCAGGAGCACCCAGGGGTCCTAGTAGACCTATGATGCCTATAAGGCATGTTGGATGTGCTAAGGGTCATTCATGACCTATAAGTTTGTAATAAGGCTTAAAAGCCATTTCATGTAATAATTGAGTCAATGTTGTCATTTTGTCAAATATTGTCAAAATTGTCCATTATGTCAAAAATGTGTAACAGGGGTGTTTGAAGTGTCTAGAAAGGGGAATTAGGTGTTTTTAGTCATATTTGATGTAACAAAGGCAAATGGAGGCCTTTTGAGTCACTGGGATAGTTAGATGATCAATATGTCAAAAATTGATAAATTTGAATTTGAAAACCAATGGTTAGTTGGTTCAAATGGTAGGTTTAGTAGTTATGCTTGGTCTAAGGGTAAAGAATGCATTATGAGAGCATCTCCACGCATATAAAAGTCCTAGGAATGCGTGAGAATAGAGAGGCTTGATATAATGAACAGTTTTCAGTAATATATTGAAAGGTTTCCTGCAATTCTAAAAACATTTCTGAACGTTTCTCGCATGAAAGACATCTGATCTCGCCTTTTTAATGGTTGTATGAATAGTATTAATGTTTTGATGTTATTTTAGATCAATCTCCAATTCATTTCAAAGTTGTTTAAAACACTTTGCATATATACTATTACTGTTCCTGATCACAGTCATATTTTTGACAGTTCTGTTCTATTTTGAGGGTCTTGAAGACAAAATGGATCCATTCTACTTTATGTAATGACTGTGACTTGTAGAATGGGTCTCCATCAGTGTACACTATTATCTTCTAACATGAAATAATGCAGGAGTGAAGGCTTGAGAGTTGGTGATCACGAAGTTGAAGAGTGAATTTGCTTGTGAAAGGTGCATGAGAGGTGTGTGCAGGTATTGGATTGAGAGATCTGTCTTCATGAGGGCACATTTTTATGGTGGATTTTGTTTGAGTGTGTTGAGTACATGGTGTAACATCTGGGTTTTGTTTTTGGAAGTGCTCGATTATGAGTTTTTGGGAAAGCCGTAGATTTAAGGGCCTAATTGTGAGGGTTTGTTGGTTTGCTTACAAATTGACCATGGCTGGGTAAATGGGTGTTAAAATCTTTAGTTTGGGATCAAGATACAAGACTGTGCAAGGTTTGAAGTCCTGGTTCAATGTTTTGTTAGTATTTGCTTTGGAAATTAGGCCTAAGGAGACCTAATTGGAGGGGGGTAGCAGGGTATAGTTCACTTGGTCCAAAAGAGTCCGGAGATTTTGGAGTATGTTGTGTAACTCCAAAAAGAGTGTCTGAATCTGTAATTTGTTTGCAGAGTGTTTTGGAAAGTTTTGGAGAAAGGTCAGAAAATAGCATTGGTAGGGCTACAAGGAGCCTAGTGTGAGCCCAGGTAAAGGTATCTTGAAAGAACATTGCAAGTTTGATTAGAGTATTTGAAGACATGTTGGATAGGGTAAGTAGAAGCCCTAGAAAGAGTTAAACCAAGCATTTGGAGTTGGTTGTTGGGATTGAGTACTTGGAAGGAAGCCTTGTGTGGAAGGTTAAAGGTTGTGTAACTTGGTGTTTTGATTGTTTTGTAGAGAAGACCAACTAGATTTGGGTTTGAAACCTTTAGTGGACTTACCTCTGCATCACTAAGTCTTGCTATAGATGAGGATATAATAAAAGAATTACAAAATGAATTTCCTCGAATGTTTATTGAAAAAATGGTCCATGCAAGATTAGAATGCAGTTGGAGTATATGTCATGTAGAGTGGCATGACAATTAAATCACAGTGCCCAAAATGACACCTGAAATTTGTCTTGTAAATGCCCTCATCTTGAACCTTGATTCATCTTGGTATGAGATTCATCTTTGAGAAATAACCTACTCCATGTAGCTCTTCAATCAACTTATTGATTTTGGGAATTGGATATTTGTTTTTTAATAGTATTTTTGTTGAAGGCTCTATTGTCTATGATCATCTTCATGGTTCATCCTTGTTCACCAAGGATATTGATGAAGAAAAGGGGCTTGAACTAGGTCTGATGTGATCCATGACCAAAAACTCTTTAATGGATTTCTTTATTTCTTCCTTATGACTTCTTGGATAACAATAAAGAGTAGTGATGATTAGTTTGGTCTCTTCTTCCAACTCTATGACATTCTCAAAATGTTTATTGTGTGGCCTTGCTAGAGGTACATCTCTAAGAACTTTGTTAAACTTATCCAAAAGTGACTGGATGTCAACATGATAAGACTTCTTTCCATTTGAAGAAGTGGAAGGAGTTATCAAACATTGGGCCGCTGAAGCAAATTTAACATGGTAGATATTCTCTATTCTTTTGGTAGAAATAGTTCTAGGAGCTTCATTTAACATTTCTCTGGGTACCCCATTCTTGAAATCAGCTTGAAATTCAAGTTCCATATTCAGAAAATTTTGTGTGAATTTCCCATGGGAATGTAACCAGTGAACACCCAATACTACATCAATATATCTTATGCTAACAACATAGAAGTCATCTATCACTTTGTGATTTCCCAAGGAGGGGATCAATTGAGAAGTTTTATTTATGCAAGACATGGTGAATTCATCAACAACTATCACATTAATGATTAATCCCTTAAAAGTCTGTTATCTTAAGACCTCCCTTGACCAGTAAACCCTCTTAAATAAAATTCTATTGTCTCACTATTAACTAACATTTGTAAGGCTCTTCCCATTAAGATCTCCATGAACCTTGAAGTGGTTATATTTAGGAGTACTAGATAGAGTAGCAAAGGTACCTCGTGAAACTATTTCTTCATCCTATCTTTCGGATTCTATCCTCTTTTTTTCACTCGTATTCTTCAGCTCTAGATTCATCATTTGAAATAATTTCAATGCAATGCTTTTGGTCACAACCAAGACAATTATGTCTTGGTGCCCATGGTTTCTTGCAAAAGAAGCAATTTTTTTTGTCTCAACTCATATTTGGCTTATTCCTTTGAAAAGGCTTCTTCATGGGAAGTCTTTTTTTTTGGAATTTCATTTGTGGGAACCAAAGTCTCTAATGCCAAAGACCTCTTAATTACCTCCTCTAGCGATGGTGGATTGAAAACCTTTACCAAACCTTGAAGGGCTCGGATAGACCTCCCATGAACAACATATTTAGTCTCTTTCTAAAGCCATTACAAAACGTGAAGGACAATTTTTGAATTTCTGTCACATAGCTGTGTACAATACTATACTATCTATAAGCTGAGCCAATTGCCTGAAATGGATTTCAAAGTTTATTTTGTCAAACTGCTCAATCAATCTTTTGTTAATCTCATCATAGGTATTGATGAGAATATGACCTTTGGTGATCGGCCCGTGATACCGACACTTATGAACAAATACCTCTGAGATGAAGAGTCGCAAAATGGATGACTTCATTCTCAAACATGGGTTTAAGTGATAGGTGTTGAACACACCAACATACTAGGAGGCGGGTGAGTTAGTATATCATCAAATTTCTACCTTTGTATCACTTCTATACCAATGATCACTTTATTGTTATAAGCATCAAAGTGTACAATCAATAAACAAAACCATATAAGAGCACATAACTGCAGATATTACATGGAAACCCTAGGAGGGAAAACCACAATGAGCAAGTGGCTTGGATCTACTGCCCAAATCCAACCTCACACAGAAGAATAGATGATTAATAAAGGCACCAACCTTCAGGAGACTCCAATCCCCTCACCAAAACATCAATTTTAGGGCATCAACCCAGAGAAGACAAGAATCCCCTCACCACATCAATTGCACCAACCCTCAAAGGACTATAATCCCTTTCACTATATCACATGGGTACCAACCAAATACTAATTAGAAGGATACAACCTTATACAAATCAAGAGATAATAACCTCACATAAATCAGGAAGCAACAACCTCACATAAGAAAATCTAACAAACTTTTGTGTAAGATAAAATTGAAGAATAACAGAATGAACCTTGTAATTCTGCTTTTTCATTTACCAACCTATGGTTCATGCACTCTGCTCTGCAACTCGCATCAAAAGATGAAACATGATCCACTTAGAATCTCTCTGTTACTAACTTACGCGTAATATCTCTGTTATGCCAGCAACATCCTTTTTCACAATAACTATGAAAGGAATGATCTCTTGTATTTATATATGTCTATGCACCATTTACAAGTTGGCCAGGAATAATAAAAAATTATCAAACTTGTCGACCTATAACCAAATTAACCACTATAATGGTCCGTACCACGTTTTCTCCATCATTTCACAGTTAGTGCCAAACATACGAATTTGAATCCAGGAATCAGCCATTTGATCAATTTTAGCATGAACCATTGATCTTCTTGTTTCACGACATGATGAATGAATGAGATGTAGTCTCTCCAACGAACTACAAAGACTTTTCGAGCGGACCCGCCATAGATACGTGGCATCATTGTGTGTTTTTGCGGCTGCTAGAATGGTCCCACCAATCTTCTGGCGATTGTGTGCTAACCATCGATCCTTGCTTACTTGTCATCTCCCTGCAATCCCAGAGTGAAAGAGACGAGGCCCCATAGTCATCTTGCGGGCACGTGGGCAGCATCCGATCTCTTGACACATTTTGACCTGTCACTTCCTTGCAAGTCTACAACCAGGCAGATGAGGTCCCACAAAGCTCTTGTGGGCCATTGTGACCGTTTATTTGATCCAAATTTCCAACTTGGGAAATATTAAAGCCATGTCCGTCCAGTCAAGTCAGTATTCGGCTAGTTGAAGGGGCTAGTAACGCAACGAGGATGAAGGCTTAAGTTTAAGCAACTAGTATTGGGCAGTCTCAAGTCACATGGCAATTTTAAGAAAAATGTACACACCAAAGATAGAGGCTTAGGGTTTCAGTAGTATGGCAATACAAAAACTCTAAACGGGCCAGAGAGCATAGAAAATTAATTCTAGGATCAAAACTAATCAAACCACATGATCGGAGAAATTCATTTCGGTAACACCATGCCCAACATCTCTATATCATTTCCTTGCATGTGTGATCCATTAGCAACCTTATGCAAAGGCCAGAACAGATGATGAAAACTTTTGCAACTTTGCATGACATCATCGAACAACATTTGCAATTATGTCTGCAAACAACAAGCTCCCTGTATGACTGACATTCCTTCAATTCTGCATCCTGTCATCAATTACAACCTTTGACATCAATGACAACACTCGTGGCCAAAAATAGGTAAATTTTTAGCTTCTGAATCCATGCACAAGTTGTAGACTTGTTTGACCCATCAAAGTTGAAAGAGTCATCTTCCTTGATGAATGCTGCAAATCTGTATTGTGTTGGTTTGCTAGGTCTTGGTTGAATTCTAGATCAATTTCTTGTCCTCAAATTAATGAAAATTTTAAGAAATTTTTTTCTTGATTTTTTAAGCAAGAGCCCTATACTTGGTATAGGAAGTAGTGATATCATCTAGCATTGCATTTTGCACTTCCACTTCTGGTGTTTCTTCTTTTCTACGTAGTGAAGGAGGTTGGAAAGGTCTAGCATTGGAATTGACAATAGTTCTATTGTTGTTGTTATTACTATTATTCCCCTAATAACTAACTCCATAATTTTGACTTTGTGTAGGCCTAGGAACATTTAGATTTTGCATGATTTGGGTCAGTTGAACTATCCTATGTTTCATTTGTTATTTCGCTTGAATAAGGCCATTAAATTGTGCATCTTCTTTCTCGTTGTTTGTTATAACTCTCTTATCTCTTCCCATGGTGATAATCTCTTCTAATCTTGGACCTTGGTGCTTACACTGATGTTCTAGTGACTGAACCTCTCTCTCTCTCTCTCTCTCTCTCTTTGACGGTATCTATATACTTGGTCTCTCATGTGGTGTGCTTTCCATTAGTTGGGAGTTTCTCAATAGATTGGTAGGATCACCAACTTTGATACCATTGTAATGACTTGAAGTTTGATGACTTGTGTAATGACCTGAACCGGGTATTTCCCAAAACCCCTCAAATGTAACCCAGAAGATTTAAACATATACTTGCATGCACAGGATATTGATTTAAATGAAATAACCAATAGAAATAACCAGCAAATATTATTGCAATAACTTCTCAGAGAAATGGTATCGTATTATACAACAACAATACAATAACCATGACTTACAAACTTCCCAATTTGAAATACATAAATAACACTAAGATCGGATGATAAAGAACCTGTGAATACAATGGCGAACTCTGCTGTGAATCTGCACCGAAGATGAATTGGGTTTCCGTCCAATCCACCGAGAAAGCCTGAAGGTTTTCGTCCTCAGGTTTCGGAATCGAAAGCTGAAGCTCTCTGGATTCTCCAAGAGAAAAATGAATTCATAAACTAAGCATATCACAATGAGACTCCAAGTCTTCTTTTAAAGCTGCAGTTGTGACTCTTCAGTTTTCCCACTTTGTCTCTTCATATTCCACTTAAAGTCACTTGTTAAATAAATATAACCGTTGGGTTATAAAGTGACATAATAAATTAAAGTAAGGAATCTTCTGAAATTAAAACGGAGGGCCAAACGAACTCGGATGAAGACGTGTGATAGCTTGCCGGAAAGCTCTCGGCGAGACGCTCCAAGTCCACTACTGAAATGCTAGGAAAACTAAGTTCTGTCGACTTACTATTAATAGTAAGCACCGTGGAAACCTTGTGGAAACTGCTCCGATTGGCCTGAAACTTAAAACGCCTAGGCCAAACATCCCTCTAATCACCTGCCAAGCCTCGGTTAGCCCACCGGACCATGATGAAAAGGCTAACTATAAGGCTCAAAATAATGTGCCCCGAAAAGGGGACATTACAAATCATCCCTTCCTGGAGATTGCTTGCCCTCAAGCAATCGATATCTGCATGCTGTGATCATAATACCTGGATCCCAAACCAACCTCAACGAAACTGCTCTACCAATCTGTCGTGTGAAATCGAAACAAATATTATGCCTTGACCTATGAAGCCATTCACACAACAACAAAACAACAACCAGTCTAATGCCAGGATCCCAAATCACTGCAGGATCAGTCGTACCAGTCTGCCCTGTGCTGCCATCATCTGTGAGAAAGTCCTCAACCAAACTAAGGACCTCACTCCAGCTGAGATCACAAACACCTCGACAGTCAGATGTAGGGGAAAACCAAACCTCACACCAATCGGCTCCCTGAATAAATACCACCCGTGAGTACGTCCCTCCTGGATCCCATAAGCAAAAGGGCCATCCATCTCCCCAGCTGGCTGAAATATCCTGACACCCTATGCCCATACTGGGTGAATTGTCCAAAATGTCCAACGGCCACAACACTGCCCCTCTAATCTGTAGCCCAAACCGGAATCTGCACTGAAGACGCAAACTATCGAAACTGCAGGGCATGGCTTCCTCCTTCAAGAAGGGAAGTGTACCAAACCAAACACCCATTGCACACCTATGCAATAATCGGAATAGAAAGTCCTCCGTAGGTGGGCTGAATGGAAAACAAAATGCATCCCATACAATGTGGCCATAATGTGATGCATTAACCAACTCCTTTGGAAATCCTGAATCAGCATTAGGATTCCATAGCTGTCTCTCTACACTCGGAGTCATACAATGCACATCATTGTGTGAAAAATTCACACCATCAAACACAGTCATTATACCAAGCTCAACTATCCCATACTGAATAGACTCTACCCAATTGTGATCATCATGCTCAAAATTTGTGATTGTAGAGTTACCATAGGCACTGGATGAATCGTTACGGTAATGTGGTTGAGTCTCAGCTGCGTGAAGAGGCGAACAAATCAAGGGATACTCATCAACACTGTCTTCTGTCCTTATGTTCTCCTTGGCCATACTGATAGCTAAGTCCCTATCCAAGGCTGATTTGCAATCAACATTATGTCCATTTGTCAAATGTGACAAGGCAGCTGCCTCCTGGCTACAATCAACACCCAACTGAAAAGTACTCTCTTCTGAGATCAAGAGTTGGCACTTGCGATCAATTTTAAAAGGTGTTCCATCATCTAGCTCAAATAGTGGATTCTCAAATATCCGATCGACATTCATCTCAAAGAATAAGTTATTAATCAGCTTGAGTTCTATCTTTTCACTATGCTTCATCCAATCAACATTATGCTGGATCAAAGTATTACCTTCATAAGAGTGAATAGCCTCATCCCTTTCCTCAGCTGTTGCTACGTAAATAGTTGATTCAAAAGATGATTTACCAACCTTATAGTCATCTACCAAAGGACATGATGCCATAGTGCATGGAGGCTCCTTCAAATTCTCAGGTAGCTGATCCATGATTGTGTGCTTTTCAACCTTGTGGTCCCTATGAATACCAATAGCTTCATCCCCACTAAGCTGCCCATATGACTGAATTTCACTCTTATGAACCGAATCTGCTTGTTTATCAAACCCTCCATGAAGTTTCCTGCATACCTCCCTTGTATTTCCTTTTCTCTTAAGTTGCTGCTCTGAATTTGTAGAATCCAAACCATCATCATCCGCTTCAGGAATACCCACAAATTGTGCAAAGGGAAGATGGTCACATATCTTTTTAGGAAGAATGAAATACTTTTGGTGGCTGCTCATAATTATATCATTTGTTGTTATGGCATGACGCCTCTTACTTGCACCTGTCGAGGGTGATGTAACCTTAGGGGTTCCAAATTTCCTGGAAAGTGTCACTTAAATGTTGCAATTCATGAATGAGTGTTTGTTGCGTTTGTCCCAGGTCTGTCCATGCTTGCGTATTGTTAAACAACCCTACCATTGTGACCTATACTGCATAGTATGCTCCAAGATTAAATAACAGTTCCTCTCTTTGTAATTTCATCAAACAGTCTGCACGAAAGTTGTTCTGAGTTATTGTTTGACGAAGTGATAGAATATACTACTAATCTCACATGGATGTCAAAATGGAATCAAAACATTAACTTCAACTCCTGGAGATTTGGAGAACGTGTAACAACACCCATGAATAGAACAACATTTGGATGCCGCAATCTCCGCATTATTCACACTTCACTTCTGAACTCTTCCAGTGCATCCTTTGAGGAATCCTGGTCTAAACTTTTTCACAGCAACTTCCTCTGTATGTGCTTGGAAATGATATACGCTCTCCTATTGCTTGTTTTGAGATAGTTGAATTAACAAACTGAGAACTACCTGATGCAGTTGATCTTCCCACTCCCTTCAACTGTTTCTGATTACAGTATTGGTTTCCTTTCTCTGGAATTTATCTAAAGCCGAAGACTACTTCAGCACTATGTAATTGTTTTACCAAACAATTCTTTTAGCTGTGGGAAGGTAGTGTGAACGGTTGCTGGGTACTGCTGTTATTGTATCTGGTTGACAGCAGTCATCGAGATGTTACTTTTCCTGTTCAACATTGATAAACTGTTGGGGTTGATAATACAATCACCTTTGTTACTGCTGAATAAGATCATCATTCAGTGGTTAGCGCCAAGCGCATAATCTCACACCTTTTATAAAGTCAATGAATGACTATTGTATATAAAACACAATTCACTCTCACACCCGAGTACGTGGATGAAGAAAAGGAGTTGGGAGGCAAGTGTGTTATGTGTGTCCGACTGTTGGTGATATCAGCCGCCGTCCTGCTGTCTGGTTACTCACTCGAATCAAACTCTGCAACCCGTAGCAGCTCCCGACTATCTTCCTCAGCTCGGGACTCCTTTCCTTGTTCGCGCCACTACCTAGCGTTGTCTCTGCAATCTCGCGGGTACAAGGCGTGACACCAAAGTCTGCACTAGAGTATATGCTGCCTAGATTAACGCCACAGACGTGTTCCCAACCTCATGTATATCCCGGCTCCTTCCACTCCCGTCTGCTACCTGTAATGACTATTCTGTAATAATGAACAAATACCTGCAACAAGAATCTTTCCTATTAGCGTAACTGGTTCTGTGTAAACTGCAAGCCCGGTCGCCTTGGTCTCACACCAACTCAGTAATGACAAAGCTTGGAAGAAATATATTGTTCGAATGCCCACAATGCCCAAACCAAGAGCTCAATCCGCCTCATCTCCTTAATAAATCATGATTGCTGATTAAATCTTTAATAAACATAAGGAAACTTCGATTTCCCGCCTTAATAGATTATTGTGGGACCTGCCAACGCACATGCCTGATGTCAAATATTTGCTGCTTAGTCTATTTTCACGTTTCGGCAAACCTTGGAAACTATATAATATTTATTTCTGATAGCCGGCTACCTCCAAATACATTCATAAAATATATTGCCGCTCAAGTCACGATTTATCATGAATAATATTTCTTGAACTATAATAAGTGGCACCAAATTAATTTTGGACCCACAAATTAAATTATAACTCGGAGCAAGGTTTTATGAGATAAATTCACGACAATAATAATCTTTGAACCATTACATATATGAAAAACTACATATATCTCCACAATTACTCCCAACCTGCGTACTCTGTTCCATCTCACCCGTCAATCCTTTTTTTTTTGCAGCCAGTCTCTCAACAACACCAATCGATACTCCCAATACGGTGATAGCGGTGGTAGTAGAAGTTTAAAATACCAACAAGCACTCCCGATGATTTCCAAGACGGCAAGTTAGAAAACTCGACACATGGTTGTCAGATGCTCAACTATAGATGAGACGACATTACATTTCATTCTCAGGAAATATCAATTCCCAACTTAAATCAAAATGTCCACACACATTCACTATGTTTGGGATGGCTACTGCCGTTTCTGTTTGGAGTAGCTCTCAACCGCGTTTTAAGTTGTTCCTTTTTGAAACGCAACTTCCTACATGACAAGACCAGTTGGCTAGCTTCAAACGTACAAACCAGCTATCAGGGCTGAACGTCTGTCAAGGGGTGACTGCGTATTAACTGCCTACAATCTGCTTCGTATGCTATCGTTCAACATTTCCAGAAATGTCTTTTACTGATAATGTTCCCATAGACGTTGGTGCTGCAACCAGTGACAACCTGTTATAGTGTTCCAGATTTCTTCTACTGCTGAATATGATAGTGACTTGATAATAATGCAATCTCATTGTAAGGTGAGAAGGTATGGTAGCATTCTGAGAATGTATGGCTCCACATGCCAGGTCGTGTTTGACCTCATGATTCAACCTCCATAATATTATGTCTTCCTTTGTGTATCCAAATCTGAACCCAGTACTTGAAGGCAATAAAACTGAATTCCTTCACTCATAAAAAACCCTTCTGTAATATGTTTCTAAATAAACTCCACAGGCTGGCAGGAAAACCAGCTCTAATACCACTGTAATGACCTGAACCGGGTATTTCCCAAAACCCCTCAAATGTAACCTAGAAGATTTAAACATATACTTGCATGCACAAGAGATTGATTTAAATGAAATAACCAACATAAATAACCAGCAACAATTATTGCAATAACTTCTCAGAGAAATGGTATCGTATTATACAACAGCAATACAATGACCATGAATTACAAACTTCCCAATCTGAAATACAGAAATAACAGTAAGATCGGATGATAAAGAACCCGTGAATACAATGGCGAACTCTGTTGTGAATCCGCATCGGAGATGAACTGGGTTTCCGTCCAATCCACCGAGAAAGCCTGAAGGTTTCCGTCCTCAGGTTTCAGAATCGAAAGCTGAAGCTCTCTGGAGTCTCCAAGAGAAAAATGAATTTATAAACTAAGCATATCACAATGAGACTCCAAGTCTTCTTTTAAAGCTGCAGTTGTGACTCTTCAGTTTCCCCACTTTGTCTCTTCATATTCCACTTAAAGTCACTTTTTAAATAAATATAACTATTGGGTTATAAAGTGACATAATAAAATAAAGTAAGGAATCTTCTAGTATTAAAACGGAGGGCCAAACGAACTCGGATGAAGACGTGTGATAGCTTGCCGGAAAGCTCTCGGCAAGACGCTCCAAGTCCACTACTGAAATGCTAGGAAAACTGAGTTCTGTCGACGTGTGATAGCTTGCCGGAAAGCTCTCGGCAAGACGCTCCAAGTCCACTACTGAAATGCTAGGAAAACTGAGTTCTGTCGACTTACTATAAATAGTAAGCACCCTGGAAACCTTGTGGAAACTGCTCCGATTGGCCTGAAATTGAAAATGCCTAGGCCAAACATCCCTCTGATCACCTGCCAAGCCTCGGTTAGCCCACCAGACCATGATGAAAAGGCTAACTATAAGGCTCGAAATAATGTGCCCCGAAAAGGGGACATTACATCTTGCCACAAGCTAAGTGGAAACAACAGTCTGGAAGCAGCAGCGTGATCGCAAGTATGGAACAGGCGTTTACTAAGGACAAAGGCAAAGGCAAGTCCATTCAGCAAAAGGAAAAAAAGCGAAGATTCTTTAAGGAATCTCAAGCCTATCACATGCCATTATTGTAGTAAACTTGGTCATGTCTAGAAGTTTTGTAGAAAGCGGTTGGCTGATTAGAAGTCCAATCTAGGAGGGTCTCAACAACAAGTTCATGTCGCAGAGTGTTCTAAAGAGAAAGAGTCAACCTTCTATGCATATATGGCCAAATGACCTGCGGATTATGCCAAGTCTTCTGTAGGGTAGTTAGTAGAATGAACATTAAGGGAGGGTGTTAAAGTAATTATATAATGTTTCTATAATGGTCATTCAGTTAGGATCTTTCCGTTTCGTAGTTACTTCTTATTTAGAATGTTTCTTTTATGTCTTTCATTTCTTTTTTAGTAACTTTGCTTGTAATCTCTATGTAAGGAGTTTTTGTCTCCTTTGTAATAACAATAAATTCTAATCAGTTATCATTTCAGTGTCGTGGTGGCGCACCATCTAGAAGTAAAAAAATGAAAACCAATTTCAAACTTTATTTACTTTTGGTGGTAAAGGACATAGATAGTTACATGAAGAAATACCAAATTAGAATGCTAGAGAAATTACAAATAATTCCTTCTAGATTCAACTGAAGTAGTAAAATATTTATTCTTGGTGGCAAGCCTTCTCTAATAAATTACACGCTAAACCTGAAAAATGATAGAAATTGGTTTTGGTGGCAAGCCTTTCAAAACAATTACAAATATTGGTTATGGAGGTGAACCATAATTTGTATGTCAGAAATAATAATGTTTTTCTAGTGTCGTGGAACACCATGTAGACTTACAAAATTGAAAACCAATTTAAAACTTCATTTATTTTGGTGGTAAATCACACAAATAGTTACACGGAGAAATACCAAATTATAATGCTAGAGAAATTACAGATAAATCCTTCTAGTTTGAATTTGTTATCCAAAGAAATATGTCATGTTCCCTTGTTGAATGAAGATTCAATAATAAATAATAAATAATAAAATAAATATAACATAATTTATTATTAAATTAATGATATATAATGAAAAGATATAATTGATATATTATAATATAATGTTATATGAATATAATAATACAATACAATCTATTATTAAATATAATATATTAAATATGATATATTATTAATAAAATTAAATAATAATAAAATTATAAATAAGAAATTATAATTATATTATAATCTAATATAAGATCTAAGTTAAATAATAATAAGATTATAATATCATCACCGATAAAGTTATGTGCCTAGGAATAGCTTAAAGAATTGACAATTTTCCTAAGATATGTGGTACTCCTCCTTCATAACCTGCCACGCAGATGATCAATGCTAATGTGGGCAGTATTGATGATAAAAAGTATAAATAGACTGAATCAAATAGTGTCAAGAGAGGCCTCATTGTCAAGACCAAAGGAAGGCACGCTGAGTACAAGTGATTAAGCGTATGGACTCAAGAGAACATTGGAAAGCTGCTGCGATTAATATTTGATCAAATATTATATTGTTTTCCTCAATACAACATCGCAACTTAAGATCCTTGCCTTGACGATCCATTACGGGGTTAATAAGCATTATTGTAGATGAGGGTGTGCGATTTGTTATGGTTCTTAATGCAGTGATTATATCAAGCTAGTAGAGGCTTTAAAATACAAGAAATGAACACCCTGGTACTTCAATAGAAAAATTCATGATACGTTAAGTTGTTGATTGAACACAATGATCCAATATAAGACTGAGGTCTATCGTAGAAGATTATTGATGAATTACAGAAATAAGTTGCCGCTGATTAACATAGACAAACAGAACACAATATATTATCATTGCTTTGATAAGGGCGTGGGAATTGGGTACTAATATTATGATGTGATAACCGATTAAGGGAAGAAGAGTTCTGATACAAGCCACGATGTGTTACCTTCAGATAACAGTGATTAGCAAAGAATACTAGCTGTAATCAGATCAATTGGAAATCATTAAAGAATGATGTGATTAAGCATATTAAAGGGATGCAATTAATGTACATGTCTAATGATATATTACGATTAATAAATAAGAGGTACGAGACATGTCTCATCCCCGCGACTTCTCATCCCAAGCACATGGTATAAGAGAGCATTCACAATCTCTCAATTGGGGGAGGAAAACCAGAGAATATAAAACGTAATTGGTACTGATCAAATTGAAGAATCAATATAGAACGGGCACTATGAATCAGTTTAATTATTACATCTGGAACTTAACAGTCAGAGATAATAATCTAAGAGATATAGAGAGGACTATACAGGAGCGAATTAAATCAGAATTGAGGGGAAGGTTATAAGGAGTTTGTAGAATTTGTAAGAGGATAAAAGAGAACAGATTTTGACAACTTAATGGTCAGCAGTTAGCAGATGAAAATATATCTATATCAAGGTGATCTATTTATAGTTACATAAATTACAGTGGTAAAAAGAGGTAGCTGTGTGTGTGTGTGTGTCTATATATATATATATATATATATATATATATAGTGGATTATATATAGAAGGGAATACATATATCCAATATGAACCATCCCAATCACATACTTACAAAGTGAATCTAATACAACAAGATACCCCATCTTATCTTATCAAGAAAAATATCAAAGATATCTATTACCTCTCATAAATACATGACTATTATATAACTCAATACAATAGTGTCGAATACATATCCTAATGATTATCAATGATAAAGTATAAGTTATCACTTTTATATTAAGGAATATCAACTTTCATCAAGATAAGTTTACAAGAGATTTTGTGCTGAAAGTAGTCTGGATGAGGAAGAACTCTCTTGCACTTGAATTTAAAAGAAAATCAGTCCCAAATCCTAAGGGATCGTAGAGGGGACATTACAAAATATTATTCTAGAAAATTGTTAACTTGCATTAGTGATATCAACACGTAATCATCAACTGAAACACTATGAAAAACTTCAAAAGACCCTGATGTATCCCCACTTTTAATAATTATAAAGCGTATACATTTTTGCATGTTAACTATATTGAATCGTATAAACATTACCTCACAATAAAATTGAATAACCATATGAATTGCACCTTATTTGAGTGGTATGGCATTCTTTAACCCCATAAATTGGTGCGGCCAAGTATTGATAAAGTATTGAGCTCCTTTATGACGATGAACAACAATATGACGTATGGCCAGCCAAGTGAATGATCTAAAATAATATTAAGTATTTACACTTAAAGCTCAAATATATATAAATATTCAAGAAACATTTATTTTGCTTATATTGATATCTTCCCACACCAAAATTTGGAAACTCCACACACAAATTCTGGAAATGATACCAAATTAAAATATATTCTATAAAGTCCCGCAAAACCACAATAACTGATTAAATAAACTTGGCAACTATTCAGCACTAATATACCTTGGATAGAATTATTCAAATGAATAGGAGTGTTTTTGTCCTCGAATACATTCTTTGCCAAAGGATTTGGGTCCTAGGGCCAAAAAAATTGAACATCATTTATTCTCAAGATAAATCAATTGGATAATATGGATTGGTAACCCTCTCTATTCCTTTACTCCTTATATAGGTTTTTGAGGAAAACTAATAATATTTTTTTTTTCCGTCAATTTTAATTTTTTTGAAAAATGTCTAGAAAGTTTGTTGAATTAAAAATATCATTGTGCTCCATTCCTAGTGACAGTTTTTGTCCAGCTTTTTTTAAGAAACCTTTTCAATAATTTAATATAAGTTGCCTTTCTATGAATAAATCAGTTACTTTTTAGACAACTCAAGTTAATTGTTAAAATAATTCTCTTGCCCATCCCATTAGCCTACTGCAAATTAAATAAGAAGTTAATGGTCTCCCTATGACTTACACTTGGAAAGGAGACATGACAAGATTTGAGTCTTGTCCAACATCAGAAGAGAAAAATTCAACAAGAAGTCATAGGTGAGGGAGTACAAGACATCCCTAAAGCTCTGAGAGGTGGTGAACTAGATGGCCCTTCATGTTTTTTTCGCGAGCTTCTTCAGTTCATTTTAGTAGCTGCTGGAACTTTGTGTTTCTTTGTACAACATCCTCAAGGATCACTGAATTTTCATGAGACTTGATGGATTTCTTTGCTTGCATCTAGGTTAATTAGGTTTAGTGCTGCAGTTTCTCTTGAAAGAAAGCTTGTTGATCAAGAAGCCAATGCTTCGAGGCTTTAAAATCCAAAAGAATATTATCTTTTTCCTCCTGTGTTTAACATTACTTAGCCACAGAGGGTTGTAGTAGGAGATAGTAGTAGTGAAAAGTGTGTTCAATAGTGGCTAAGAAATGTAATGTCCTTTGTCTTAGGGAAGTTATTGGGTGTATAAGAGGTATCCATTGCTCATGCATCTCTACAATATCTTGCCCTGGCTATCCTTGGATAACATAAGTCTTGGTTAATTACAAATGATGACCTTCTTGCACAAATCTCTTTAGGTGTGAGAACTCATCCATAGTTTGCTCACAACATCCAAGTGACTCACAACCTTGAAAGTGCCATGTAAGGCCTAAAGCATGGGTCCCATGATGTGCAATAAATGAGATAAAATCCCATGTAGATTAGTAGGATTAGGATGTGGAACAATCAAGGAAATTCCATCACCAATTTGTGAACTGATATACAATATCTTGGTCCACCTTAGTAGCAACTTCCTCTATCGCCCAATGCTCCCCCATTAGTTCAAATGCTTGTTATAGACTAATAGGCACCTCCATTTCCAAATTAATTGGCTCAACTAGTCTTCAATGTGTTTCCCATCATCCCTTGTAGCCAAGGGAGTCCCTACTATAGATTTATGATCAAGTGAAGAAATAACAATTTCTAGATCCATGTGCTCTCTATCTTCCTTGACCCTACTATCAAGTTCATTGCCCTCTTTAGATGTTAACTAGTTTGACCACATGCTTCCATTTTTAAATATACTCCGCGATCCTCTTTTTTTTCAGTCTATGCAATACCAAGGTGCCTCAATCAAAACATTGATGACCAACTAGGATAATAAGTGTCATTTGGCATGCATTCTCCCTCTATTGTTTATTGTGAATATATTGCATTTAGGAAGAAACCAACTACGTGTCATATAAAAGCCCTTTATGACAAATTCTTGCCATCAAAATTCACCCAATTATAAATCTTGCACTTAATCCTAGCATATAGTCAATCATCCATACAAGAATGTTCAAGGCCCTAGTAGCACCTACTAAGTGACGTTCAATAATTTCCAAGATGCATCCTTACTCATTAGGCACTTGATACTTTTTTTTGACACCCCTATGTCCTTTGGACCACATCTAGGTTAATGCCTTCTAAGTCAAATTTGCCCAACATATTTGTTTGACTGAACAATCCTTTTGTGCATGTAACATGGAGGATACCATTGGCTTTGCTAATTGACAATTCATGTGAATGTGCACCAAATACTCATGTTTACTTCTTTGTTAGTATATTACATGAATGAACATCTAATTTATGGATAATAGTTGGATATTGTTTGTGCTAGCTAAAGTTAAAATTCTCTTGTACTAAAATACAAGATCTAGAGGATTTCTTTTACCCGACTCTTTTTAGTGCTATTTTTAGTTCATAATCTTTAGGTTTGGCAACAATCCATGTCCAAAGGTAAGACTTCCCTAATTTGCAGTATCTTTTTTCAAGATGCATCTCCACCAGTGTTACCCAAGGATGCGTCCTCGGGCTTATTTGACCCGTCTTGGAAAGTCAGGGACACCTCGGGGACGTCCCTTGGCTGTCTTATAGTATTAATTTTTGAGTTTTGATAATTTGTTTGACTTCGACTCTCATTTGAACTCTCAATTTATATTATTTGTCACAAATGTCATATGTTAAGATTCTATAATGTAAATAAGTATGTTTTATTCATGTTTTCATATGAATACTTAAAATTTCCCTATATATTTTGAATTTTCCTTATTTTTTATATAGCCGTCCCCTTTGCTGTCCCATCCGTCCCCTAAAATGGCAAAAAAATCTGTCTTGGAAACCCGTTTCCGTGTGCCCCAGGCCCCCGTCCAGAAATTCTGTGTAACGTAGGTCTCCACTCATTAGACACTAGATACTCTTTTTTTTTGCCTCTATATTCTTTGGTTCACATATATGTCAATTCCTCCCGAGTCAAATTTTCTTAGCATAGTTGTTTGATTGCATCATAGTTGAAAAACTTGGACCTGGCAATAACTTGTAAGCTTTTGCAAACCTGTAAGTGAGCCTCCAAGAAAGTGTATAAGAAGCACCAGCAACAATAAGCTGGATCATATCCCAGTGGAAGAAGATGAAGGTGTCAACCTCACTAGTCCTATATCAAAGGGGGAAGAGTTTATAGGAATAGATGCTCAGTAACCCACAAATCTATATTGTCCAAAAAGACAGGTACACTCTCAATCTCTGTTTCAGCTTTCCCATGTGTTCCAACTTCCAAAATATTACTGTGAGAAGAATTTCACACAAGCTGATACTTCCATGGTATTTATGTTTGTATAAGTGGATACTCCTATAGTCTTTTCACATAAGTTGAGAGTCCTCAGCATTGGGAGTATCTGCAACTGTATTTACGTTCTTGTATTGAATCTCCAAGTAAAAATGTAGAGTTATCTCTGAAATAGGTAGAATACGATAGTTGAATAGGTGGTAGAGATTTAATGACTAAATAAATATATGTAATAAATGTTGGTTAATAGGGATTTATCCCTACAAGGTAGCTATTCATCAATATTTATTACTGTTTGCCATTCTCATTACAGATTTGTTTTTCAGCCATTAAAGTTTTTTGGTGTTAACTGTTAAGAAATAAGATATTGTATTGACTCTTGACAATGAAGTTATGTTATCCAAACAAGTGTTGCTTGCAATTTATTTATAGCATG
This sequence comes from Thuja plicata, assembly GCA_018584345.1. Taxonomy (NCBI): domain Eukaryota; kingdom Viridiplantae; phylum Streptophyta; class Pinopsida; order Cupressales; family Cupressaceae; genus Thuja; species Thuja plicata. Next base: position 140,334 of record MU226208.1, read on the forward strand.
CACAAGAGCAGCATTTCCTTTAAATAGCTGGATAGATATGCTTGCTAATCAATTTCTACTCTCAAGGGCAATTGGCTGTCAATTTTGTAACGGGTAATCCCTTTTGCTGACACATGATGGCATCACTCTCCTCTACAAAAGGCTATGGTAGTTGTCATTAGACTCATTACCATCTTAATTTATTGGCATGGCTTGTATCTGATTGATCCATAGGAAATGATTTTTATTTGTAAGATCAGCAAGGGGCATTGTAAAAGTATTAAAAGCCTTTATGACTCTTAGATAAATACTGCATCCCTCTAAACTCTCTCAACTATGTTGCATCATATGGAGAGGGCTTGGATCTTATTTATAGGTTGTTTTAAACCCATTTTTTCTGATAATGTACCCTGGATAGTTGATGCACATGCCAGGTCTTAAAAAAAAATGCTTTTGATTCTCTAGCAAATAGGGAGTCAGCTGAATGAGATCTGTTACATCTCTTAATGTCCAATCGCTCCACCATATTTCTTTGAAGATGACAATATCATAAAAGGAAACCAGTACAAGTTTTCTAAATTGTGATGTGACCAGTGGCTTGGTTATGATGGGTTCAAAAGTTGCAACAAAATTGTCACTCGATCTTATCTTCTTCTAGTGGTTTCATATAGTTTCTGGAAAGAAGATACATCTGAGAAGATTGAATGGAGTCTATTGTGTACATGCTAGGTCCTGTATTTTATGACCAATAAGACATCTTATTTTTTATTTGTTTCTTTTGCAAATGTTTCCAAGGATTGCAGTTACACTGTTACAGTATTTTTGACAGTAAATTTGTGTTTTAATTATGAATATCAATTCTATGTTGTATTCTTCTTTTAGGAGTAGAGTATGTAGTCGATTCTGGCATGTATATGGTTTCTCTAACTTATATATTTGTATTTATGAAGAAGCTATTGGAATTGAGCACCCTGTGAGAAAAACTGGTTTGATTGGAAGTCAACAGAGGCTGGGTAAAGCTGGGCTTTCTTTACACTACGCAAATATCATCAACCAGATTGATAGAATGGTAAGTGCAAACATTAATTTTTCCTCTTTGTTTTTCAGGTATCTTTTCAAGTAACTGCCATTTAAGTTGCTCTTCTTCCCTTAATTTTAGGCTCTTGTGCTTTGTAAGGAACCTGCGTGCACTTCTTGTATACAACTTTTCATACCTATACATTCGCATAGTACTTTGATGTTCAGGAGTAGTCTTTCAGCAAGCTAATTTTTGTTTTGCATGATGGGAATGCTTATTTTATGAACATGGACAAGTTTAATGCTCCTGGACGGTGTAGAACTGGTTGGACACTGAAAAGTTCTCTTCAGAAATTTTAAGACAATGAGAATTTGTCAAGTTCATACTGCTACACATATTTTTGGGCCTAAGTTTTTGGCTGACAAAAGTTTCTCTCCTCTTGCTCTCTCATCTTGATGATGGATCATGGAGTGTGATCTGAAACATTGATGAAGGAAAAAAGTTTACATGGTCTAATCTGGAAAACTTCAAGCTAATATTATGGAGTTTTTGAATTTTTTGTCTTTAATTTTGGCTGACAATTTAATTATTATTTTGTAGATTACCCAATATTGACTGTTGCATATGCACTATGAAAAAAGTATTTTAATATCTTACATGATCATAATCACTACTCATGGAAAATATGCATTATGATTATGGCATAAGTTTTTGAAAGAACAACTTCCATTGATGGAAAATCCAACAAAACTTAAATATTAAATAATACTACACTATGGAAGCATGCAGTTACAACAAAAATGTTAGGTTGTGGTAAATCCCACATTGATGATAACCTTGAAACAAGAAAGGCTTACAAGACACAACCTCCCCTAAAAGCTTTGTGAATTCAAAAGAGGTTAGAGGGTTACAAGTCCAGAGTAGTGGAGTTTTTTATTGTTCCTCCTAACAAGCACACAAACGTGGGTTATTTTTTATTTTGACTTGGTGTTTCTCAAGGCACAAACACTTGAACACTTTTATTAGATGTCCTAATTTGAAATCCTCGGATATAGTATGACTAAATGTTGTACCACTGTACAATGTCAACAATGTGACGGCTGGTGGCATTTTGCAAGAGACTATCATAAAAACAAGAACAAAATGGGACGTTTTTGCAAATGGTGTGACTTAGAGACCATAAAGACTTTTGATGTCCAAAGTAAACGCCAGTATTAACATGATTGATGTAGAGAGACATAATGAAGTATTGGCCATTACATGAGCCCTAGCTAAGATGGTATTATAATCAAACTCGCCAATGTACAAAAAAAGAGACTATGAAGAGCCAAGATGGAGTATGCTGTGGATAACAATGTTGTCACTTAAATGCAAATGCAATTATGGTAACAAACTAATTGCAATCTGAAAACCTATTGCAAGGCAAGTATGTAATATCCCTAACCGATTACTCACCAAAAGTTGTCTGAAATTTTTATCACTTTGACTGCGAATATTGGTATTTGAGTAAGTGTCGAGTGACAATGTGTATTTCCCTCCTTAGATAAATATATTCAGCTCACTTGCACAGTAGTATAATAATGGACGCCGAGCAATATTATTTCAACAAAAAATTCATGTGATAGCGTTTGAACAACAAAGTAATGTTTGCAGACACAAGCAACACAGTCTGAAATAGATTTGGGATTTGAATGGAGTTACAACACCAGTACAATCACTAATTTATCACTATACAATTCATATACTTCAAACCGTAACCATTGTATGTAATGAGAGAAGAGAAGAACGGTTCTAATGCACCTGTTTGACATCAGACTGGAGATGATGGCCGACCTTGGCGACGGTTGCTGTAGAAGACAGTACTGACCACTGGCGCAGCTTGAGTAACCCGATAATAACTTCTAACTCCAGCTACGAACTCCCACTATGGATTTCGGAGCCGTTCATGCAGTATGGGAGCACCGAGAGAATGAAGACGTGTCTGTTGTTCAGTATCGTGCCATAAATCAGATGGCACTGCTGGAGTGGGATCCCGCTTTCCAGCTTAGTTCCCTGTCCAGCACTTACTCCTAAGGTGACTGATTCCTACGGGAATGATGAGCAGTTTACGTTGGATGTCCACCCGCTTGGCCTCTATGACAAAACTGTAGAATACTTCGGCAATGGTCTACGATCCAAGTCTCCCTTTGCACGCATTCACGGGACGTTTGGCTTTCACGGTACTAACAGAGTTAATGCGGAGGATAGTCTCCACCTTTCCACCTTTCCCTATCCACCGTCACTGAGCTGAGGGTTCACGTGTCCACACTGGCCTTCATCAACACGTGGGTATTAAGAGAGTTTACACTCAACGACACGGGTAACAATAGACTCGCAGGGAAACAACTGTTTCCTAAGAATCTTTATGCTCAATTAATATATCTTGTAATAGAATATTAAAATATGTTAAATTTAGTATTAATGCTCATTCAGTGTATATTCTATTTTAGACAGATCATCTTCGATCTTCTTAGCAGTTTCTTATTAGAAACTTGCTATTCTTGTAAATACTCTTGTATTATTTATGAGCGTCTTGCTCATTCTGTAATTAATTCAATTCTTTGAAATCCATTGCGTGTTTCGCACTGTTTTATGGTATCAGAGCTTATTAAAAATCGCGAGTCTGGAAGTCGTCTGAGGTTGCGAAGGCTTTCTCCTGTCTGTCTGAGGTTGCGAAGGCTTTCTCCTCTGCGACTGGTTCGAACACGCGACCTTCAGATCCGCGACGTCAATCCGCGCCCTGTGCCTGGCCTCATCCGCGACCGCGACCTGTGCAAGTCCATTACGACACTAGGTGCTTGGAGGAGTGTCGTGTCTGTATGCGACCTGGTCTCATTTCGACGTGATTTACGTCCTGTACCTGTTCTAGTCTGTATTTTCTTGGCTCCTGTTGTGGTAGTTTATAACCAGAGCCGTTTTTTTGCGAAAACCCTAATTTTCGAGACTAGATAATTTTTTCGACTACATTTTTGTGGTGGGTTTTTCGAGATCCTATCTGGGTCTTTGTTCATTTTTCTGGGCACCTCGTTTTCCGTGTCTTGATTTTCGGGTCAGCGGATTTGAATTCTGACTCCAGATTCCTTCTGGGTTTTCCGTCTACTTTTCTGGGTATCTGTCAATTTTTTCTGGGTCTGTCTTCACGTTGCCTCGAAATCCGTGCACATGGCATCTTTGACCAATCTGATGTTGGAGGGAAATCAGCGATTTAATGGCAGCAATTACAACACTT
>MU226208.1:158041-200665 GCA_018584345.1 Thuja plicata
CTAACTTTGACCTAGTCAAAGCTTATCTACAACTAACTAACTTTGACTTATTCAATGCTGCAGGACCTAATGTCCTTGCAGCATGATTACATGAGAACACTTTACATACTTTCGTGTAATCTGTCAAGGATTCTACACTTTTACAAAATGCATGAAAGCATCTAAGTGTCTGACAAGACACGACATCTATTTGCATCATCCTTTGCCGGTCTTTATGCTGCTACAGGATGTCTGATGACTGATGTGTTCTGGTTTGGTGAAAACATCTCGAACCAGAACATGAAACTGCATATCACTCTGCATCATAATGGTGATCACTGAGAGGCATCTTTGTGTCTTCTTGTTTCAGTTTTGAAAACATTCTATGCCTGCAATCAATGCATCGCTTATCCCTTTCTTCGCTCCATCATATGGTTGTTCCTGCTTCATACGCCTCTGCAACCTTGGAATTTGTAATCAAGATTTTGAAACTTAATCACATGTTGAGAAGAGCACCACATGCCGAGTTGTGAAGAACCAAGTTTGAGGAAGATCACTTCTTTCATTTGCAACAGTATGGGGAGTACTTTGCTTCTTACAACATGAACCTTCATTTATTTGAGGCCATAAAAGGACACAAAGAGTTGAGCTTTTTTGACGGGTTTGCATATTGGACATTATGAAAGAGGTGGGTTTTTCAATCCATAACACATGTAGAGAAGAACTTAGTATTTTGGAGGCATTGTATGCATGCGGACAGCAAGTTCAGACTTTGATAAAATGAATACATGAACGCATTCATGCATGAGTACATTTTCAATATGCAAGGTGGGGTTTTTGGAATCATTTGCAGCTCATGATTGGACACGGTATGTGCATGGTGGGCTTTTTAGAAACAAATGCATATGAAAATGAAAGTGAAAAGTGGGCTTTTGGCTACTTTTTATATTGGAAGTCTCACATTTGTCTTTTCATCATTGGGAATATTAAAAGGTGAGCTTTTTGTTGCATCTTGCATATGGGGGAACACCTTGCATCTTTTCATGTAATTTGGGAAGGATCATCAAGAACGGGGTTTTTAATCCCGACGGCATATGAGAATAAATTGCATTCTCATATGCCACTTAGAGAAGATGAGAGAGAAGAGGAAAGCATAGCATATGATGAGTTTTTACAATCATCATTTTTGGGAACAACTGTGCATGAAGACACCTCTTTTAACCATGTTACAACTTCATCCTCATAATTTTGCAAATGATATGAGCGAAAAATGCTGATTGGCACAAGATATAACAGCTGCTGCTACAAGGTATATATCTGCAAGTCTTCCTACATATTCATTTCTCATCTTTTGGGAGTGAAGGTATTTTCAGATTGCTTAAAGTATGAATATGCCTATAACCAAAAATGCTTATGAGCACAACTAGGAGGCTCATAATGTGCATGGCAAATCTGTATGTTGTAAGTAGAATTGTTTTCAACTTTGAAAGAACATTTTGAGCATGTAGTCTAAGAACCAATATTGTGAAGAATTTCACCAATATCGCTGTATTGGAGAGTTGAGAATCTTCCAAACTTGCATAAACAAATTCATAGATCTACAAAAAGATCATAAAAATGCTAGCCGCTGATTCTATGGAGAAGTTTTTGCAAAACAAGAATCTACAATTTGCAAGAAAGACATCACGTTTTTAACAAAAACGTCACTTAAAAATCCCAGCCATGGCCGAAATAATCAATAAAATACATATAAAACTCATCCAAAAGCAAAAACGACCCAGCTCATGGCAAAAACGACTCATAAACACACATAAAGAACCACGTTTTTGATAAAAACGGCCAGAAAATGATAAAAATGACTGAAAAATGATTAAAAAAACGACCATGAATGAGTCGCGTATCTGATTGGAAACCCAAATCATTTGCAAAGAAGTGTATAAAGCTGGGCATCTGTAATTTATTGACATTTTCCCAGAATATGACTTGGCGTTTGCAAAAGAATAGAGAGTTTCATTAAATGAAAGCTCGGTGGTCTCCGAACTGAAGTCTCAACCTTTAAATCCGATGCTTATATAGGAATTCAACGGCTTGCATTCACGGCAAAGCTTGGTGTTCTATTTCAACACAACACTTCCTTAGTTCGAACCTTTCTTTGCATACTACATTTAATGTAATATGCTAAGTAAATCGAAGCCTATGATTAAAAACTTCCGATACCATTTGCAATGTGGACGTTTTTAATATGGAAAACATATAACATATAAAATGCAATGCCAATTATTTGGAATTCGACGCCTTAGTATATCAGCCGCGGGTTTAGACGAGCTAAAGTTTAAACATATGCTATGTTAATGTTATTCGACGCCTTATAATCTATAACATATATATTAATATGATATGTTAATATATGATATGTAGATAACATATCGTATTAATATATATGATATATGCAAAAAAAAACATAGATAACTAATTTATTAAAAAGAACAACGCTTTTAAACATAAATCTATAATACATATTATTTTCTTTAAAAACCAAATAATATATATTATGTCATAATATTTTAAAAACATAATAACATATGTTATATGTTTTTAAATTTTAATAACCTTAGCCGTATAAAAATGTTATAAATTCAATAACACAACATATTAGAAAAATCACCATTTAAATAGAAATTTAAAATGAATTATATTAAATCCATTCAAATTATAAGATTTATAAATAAATTGTGATTTTATTTATAAATCTTATCTTTATCTTGTCATTAAATAAAATAAAGAAAGAATTTAATAATTTTATACGCGACTTCAAAATTTTAAGGTCTGATATGCAGGTCTAATGTAAAAACCCGCTACCATTAAAATTTTCAAGTAAAACTTCACAGAATGACGTGAAACTTCAGGATGGAGTTTTAAGTTCATCTCGCACATAAAATAAACTTTCACTATACGCGATTGACAAGAAAAAGCCCACTTTACTGGTGATTCCTTGAGGAAGTGCAGATTGCCTAAAAACCTAACCGACAAGACGTACTCGAAAGAAACCCAAAAGAGCTCAAAACTGAGCAGGAAGACAACAACAAGAATGGCGGCAAAACAAAACGCAGAAAAGAGAAAAATAAAGAAAGAAAAGGACTTGATGTTTAGTCAAAAGATAAAACAACCAGAAATCAAGGGATGACCAATTCCGTTGAAAAATACTCTTGTCAGAACATCGACACGCTTAGAGAAAAACGCATATCAACCTGACTAGGAAATGCGTAGGGTTGCCCAATTTTGGGGAATGCAAAATTAGGGACAACAGAGATAACGTGACAAAAGCTTTATCTCATAATTGCTGAATAATTTTACCTTTATCATTTTCATATGGAGATAACCCGACTACCATTGATCTTCCTTTATCTGCATCTAACGGTTTGCGCTGAGTCTCCAGATTTTAAAAGCAAACCCTAATTTTTCATGAGACTACGCGACTGCTATCTCCAAGTCACCAGATGTACTTTTCACTTTAAACTTTTATCAGAGACTACGCGAATGATGAACACGTGTCTCATTTATCCTTTGTCTCCTTATCGCCAGATCACTTGACTTTTCAAACTTTTACAACGACCTCGCGACTGCCATTGGATCTTCTTTCATCTAATGGTTGTCGCCAAGTCTCATGACTTTTAACTTAACTCTTGATTTTTTTCGCGACCCAGCGGCAACACTAATACTGAAACCGGCATCTAACTCAGGTTTGTTCAGGAGACCCTGCGACTGAAAGAACTCAGTGTCGCTGAATGATTTTCTAACTGCGGAATTTATCATGAGACATCCCGACCACCGTTGGATCTAACTTAAGATGGACGGTTGTTGCCAAGTCTCATGACATTTGAGGTATATTCTTTTCCATTGGGAGATAACGCGATAAAGCCCTTTCGGTAAGTCTCTAAACATAATGAAATATTCTCTTGGCTTTACGAGACTAAGCGACCATCTTAAAAGCACATGATTTATTCTCAGAACTTTAGTTACGATAAAGTAACTTGAAAATAGAAACTTTACCGAGATATTAGGGCTTTTTGCATTTTCGAACAGAGGTAACCTTAGGACTTAGGGTTTTTTGCATATTTTACCCGATTTTGACTTAAAGGTCACTATTTGCAAAGGTATTTAAATAATTTCAGACATGATTTTCAACTTTTGAGCATAGGAATGGCTGAGGATTTCAAAATTTTACTGGGCAGACTACAAACTGGAAATACAACCAACAGTGTTTATAGATGATTAATTCTTTGCAAGGTTGATGTCAGTGACAAAAGGGGAGATTGTTGGAAATGTTGTCATTGATGTCAAAGTCTGCTTTGTTCAAGAAGGGAGATTGTTGGAAATATGATCGTTGATGTCAGAGTGAGACTATTGGGAATATTCTCATTTGATGGCAAAGGTTGTTGATATCAAACTTTTGAAGATTGTTATATTGACTTTAATCTGAGTCTGACTCATGGAATTTTATTATTTTGAAAAAGATGTAATTGGAGGCCGACTAATGGAATTTTATTATTATGATTGAATTTTACAGGGCCAATTTATCTATTTCATTTAATTAATTTTGGCGTCCAAAGGGGTATGAAAAGGTGAAGCGTGTTTGTAAGTATGATGTATGTGAGAAAATATTTTATCATTTGAATACATAGAAGGGCAGGTTTTGTGAAGAGTGAAAATGTAGAAAAATATGTTTATCATCCATTGAAGAAGCAACATCCAAAAGGTGAAAATTTTGCAGAAGAGATTGGTGCCTCCTGAAAGAAGAGATCAGTGTCTCCTTCTAAGTTGGTGCTTAGTTGTGGGGATTGGTGTTTTTAGTAGGTTGGTGCCTACAAATTCTGTGAGTGGGGATTGGTATCTCCAATAGGTTGGTGCTGACAAATTTAATAAGTGGGCATCGGTATCTCTAGTGGTTTGGTGCCTGCAAATTTTGTAAGATCATTTTATTTTTGTTGTGGTTGGATTTGGACAATAAATCCTAGTAGTCTTTCATGGTTTTTCTTCGACAGGTTTTCCACAAAAATGCAATGTTCTTAATTGTGTGGATCTTGTGTGTTTGTTGTTATTGTGATTGTCATATTTTAAATAAGTAAAAGTTTGTCTTATACTGATTTACCCCACCCCCTCTCAGTACAAGTGTGGGCTGATTATAGTACTATATCTAGGAAGAATGAGACAGTACGTGCTATGACCCATTTAGAATATGAAGATATTGAAAACCCCATAACTAAACAACTGTGTTACACGGGGACACACCCCCACCCCTCAAGTGCCTGTCCTTGTTGAGGCGTTTTGGGGATGAGAGGGTGTTAGGGAACATCCCGTAGTCCATCCCTCCCAATATGAGGAAATTCGAAAACATCCCAAAACGCGTCCCCAAAATTGGTGATAGCAGGAAACATGTAGGGGGTGCCTAGTCATCCCGAAACTGATCATGAATGGCTAGAAATTCCTACAAAAACAATTGTTTTATAATGTTTTAAAAAATGGTTCATAACAATTAAAAAAACTGTTGGTATAACACGACAATATTTTTAACAGCAGCAATAAATATATCATCACAGGATTATAACATCAATTAAATTAATCATGAGGTGTGACAATATTGACAAAAATGGCAGAAGTATAACAGCAATGAATATATCATGATTCAAATCACAATCGATGATACAAGCTATATAACAATTAACACTAACAACAATAATTTGGATTTCTGATTTCATTGTTCAAAAAGGTTGCAAATTTTAAAATTCTTGAAATGTTATTAAAGGTGTATTTGCCATAGTCTGGTATAGATTGGTATCGTGTGAGAAGTACAAACAAATAATTGTTCTTGGAATGTAGTTGGTGTGTAAGCTTCTACATATACCATTTTAACATTGTCATTTATATCTCTGTTTATTGACTTGTCAAAAATTTGACTCTCTCTCACTCTCTTATATATATGTATGTATGTATTGCCACCCCCTACCATCTCCAAAAACTTGCCCATGGACTGTCGTACCCCGGTCCCTATCCTTGAAACGTTGTGGAAACATGCTAAACAACAATTGTTGAAAGGCCAAGTAATTGATCCCATGGGATTGGTAGTTAGTATGTCCAAGAAATCAAAAATGTTGCACATGGAGATCCTTGGAAGGAATATCGTGATCAACCATAAATTTGCTTCCTAAAGATACTTGGAAAAGTTTGGGCAAGCTGACCATTTGGTCTCCAACCTTTCATTGGTGGGTGCAGACCAATGAAGAATTAAGGTGCTAGGAATCATAATGGCCCCAAAAGTATTTATTGGAACTCAAACATTTTTGTTAAATGTTGGGGTTATCTCATTATAGAGGAAAACACATGATGTTGTTAGGTTAGGGTTGGTTGGTTGGTAGTAGCCAAAGCCGATCACAATTGGAAGAACACAACCTCCATTGAAAAGAAGGGCATAAAATATATAGTTGATTTGAAGTGTCAAGTAGTAAGTGTGGGAGCAACTTCCTTGGATTAGGTTTAGACTTCGAAGAATAATGGGGAAAGAAACATGATATAGGTTCTATGGAGCCGAACACTAAAAGAATTTTGGAATTGCAATTGTATTTGGGAGATGAAACAAATTTTCTCTTGGTGGTCTATTTCACTTGCAAATCGAGGATTGAAGCTATGCAAATCAATGAAGAGGAACAAGAATTGTGCAATTACAAGCAACCAATAATGAACAAGTATGAAAAGCTAGGTAGTTGATGTATGCTAGATGCAATGTGAGATTTGCAAAAGTTGACAGTTTTGGTTCCAGAATAGGCACCCAACTTTATTGAAGATTCCAAAATTAATAAAGGTATGCTTGCAATATTGAAAAAATATTTGATTTGGAGCCAAAGTATACTCATCCTTATGAATATTACAAAGGAGCGTACCCTTGTTGCATATTTCAACACGACATTGAAGTTGGATTAGAGTAGACTTCATAGGGAAATTATGTGAAAGGGAAAAGTACCAAAAAGTGGGTTGGACAAAAGAATAATGAGGTTAAAATGGAAAATAATAAGTAAGCCGCACATAAGAAAAACAAAAACAAAAATTAAAAGGGGAATTGTTATTGTTACTTTTTCTAGAGGTTTTACTTCAAGACAGATTCTTAAGTTGCTTTTTAATTAGTGTTTATTTTATTCTATCTTTAAGATCAATTCTTGCTTTATAATTATTTCTTTCCTACTTTTAGGTGTATTAATTGTTTATGGTATAAAACAATGATTTTTTGTGTGAAAATAATTATCTTGAGTCAAAAAATTGGGCATCTTGTAACCTTTCCAAGTCCTGTGGAGTTTCTAGCAAGTACTTTTCAAGTTTCACTCTGTTTCTAGCAAAGTTACCGGATTCGGACCCTGGACCCTGGATTCGGGTCCGGGTCCGGATTTGCGGACCGGTCCACCCTGGATCCAGGCAGGATCTGGATCTGGTCGGATGTGATAAAAACAAGCCAAAAAACTCCCGTTGAGCAGACAAAATGTGTAGAGAAGGCGCGGTTTGAGCACAAACGCCAACAAAAACAGACCCGTTGCGCAGTTTTGTTCGGAAAAAACGCGGGCAAAGACAAATTGTGAGACTAGTTGAAGGCTCAACGACCATGTTAATGGTCGTTTTGAACCAGTGGCAGCGCTAGAAGCCACCAATGACACCTAACGTGGAAGGAGGAAGGGCCGTCGACGATAATGCAAACAGAAAAAACCCACGAAAAATGATAGGCGCGGGAAATATAGACGTCGTCTGTTGCAAACCTTCGATCCTGAAAAACAACTATGAAAACCCTACATGAGTGTTGGCAGAGAGATCTACAAGAACTGGTGAAATTTTTTTCACAATCATTGAACAACAGACCCCAAATGGAATTTAAAAATTTTAGATAAAAAAATTTCAAAGAAGAATTCAGAAATTTTTCGAAATATAATCGGCTCCGATGCCATATTACAAGGTAGTCGGTAAATAATTTTTAATGTTTATCCTTGAGGTTTGGCATTGATCAATGATCAAGCATCATAGATTCATACTATGAAATGATTTAGTTTTAGAATTATGTATATTTCTCTTATTTTTTTGTATATTTAATGCATATATATATATATATATATATATATATGTATGTATATATACACACGAACCCATACGAATCATAATGGGAAAAAAAAGATTCATGAATCCACGAACCGGATTCTTGAACTTGAATTCGTCCCCGAACCCAAACCGGCAACTTAGGTTTCTAGTGAGAAATTTCTTAGTTTAACTGATTTTATAGTGACTACTCACCATAATTTAGCCACTTTGAAGAAACTTTTAGTTTTTTTCTATTTTTTTCCTCTAAATTCATTTCTTCTGGGTTTTAATGGTATTTTATATGTCAATAAATACACATTTTTTATTTGCCAAGTTTTTGTCAGTTTTCTTGTCATCTTGAGTCCTAGTCGAATTTTGATCTGCTGAATTTTATTGAGTTTAACTTTTAACCATTCATTGTATACTATGTTTTTTGCCAAGTTTTTGGCTTGGGTACGACTTTTTGGGTTTTTCATTTTTTTTGCTAAGTTTCCACATTACATATGGTTTGCTAAGTTTAGTTTTTTGCCACGTCTTTGAGTTCTACTCAGAATTTAACTGTGGAAATCTAAGAATTGATTTTTTTTTAAATGCATAACCCCGGTCTTGAAATTCAATTTTACCTTTTTCATCATTGTTTGAAAACCCTAGCTAGTGTAAATTGATCTGAATGCATGCAAATCACAAATGTACATGTAAAATAAAACATTGTTTTTTGATAGGTAATGGGCCGAAGCCGAGATTTAATTATTATTATTTGTTAAGATTAAGTAGATTCGAACCCTCAGGGGTAAACTGGATTCAACATACATGTACAAGCAAAGTATATAACAGAGAAGTCTAACAACATTATATTCATTTCTTCATCATCAAATACAACAGTATTCCATGTACCATAATCCGCCTCCCTTATGGAAAGGAGAATGTATACATATAGTGTCCGAAGGGATGCGAGGCGAACCGTCGCATCCGTGTCCAGACAACATCATTCCCCCCAGAAAGAAAGTCGTCTCTGGCGACTTATCAACAAAATGGAGATAATGCCAATTACAGAAAAGAAATCAGCTAAGAGGAAGTGGAAGGGGGCATCCCTGGAACTGATGGTTGGGACACCGAAGAGTGCAATTTCCGCCTCAACTGGTACACCTACTGCATACGGATATCCAGATCCGCCTGTATCTGGGAGTTGGTCTCGACAACTTCCTTGAGCATGAGGGTAACCTCCTGTAGCTCGATCTCCTTGTGACTGCCCACCTCCTTGGCCTCGGCTAACTGGGCCTCAACTATACTCTTAGCAGCGTTGGCTGCCTCTAATTGTGCCAAGAGTGTTGCATGCTCTATCAAACAAGCACTCTGCTGAGCAGCTATCTCCTCCCGAGATCTCTCTGCGGCCACCCGAGCCGTCTCTCTAGCCTCCTCTATCTGCCGTGCCACTAACAATGTCTGCACCAGCTACCAACCCTTACCAATGACCGCTAAGAGAATCCATATACTCCTTCAAATCCTTGGCCATCATCGCATCTACCAAGGCTCCCTCATCTGCCTGAACCGTGGCCGCCTCTACATGTGCACTCTGCTCACCACCTTGAGCACTATCCAACTCTCCGCCCTCACAATGGATGTCCTCACGCTGGGGGGATTGAATGGACGAGCCTCGTGTCACCGGTGCAAGAAACCGCTGTGCCAGGTAAGCGCTCGCGCGCCCCATCATACTGGAAGACACCCCTGTCTGCATACTCCTATCCAAACTGTTACCTCCAGAGTCCACTAAAAGGGAGGCATTAAAGGTAACCATTGCCTCCGACCCAATCACCTCCAGCCGCACCTGCTCTGACTCATCTCTTCCCTGCTCAAGGGTTCTCTCTGTTAGAGTAATCATTAGTTTGCTTATTAATTATATCATGTTGATTTAATTAGTTAAGTTATTACTCTTTAGTGCTTAAGCTTTCTCTTAGGTGCATTAATAATTAATTCTTTTATTAATTATTAATGTGCAACCTAGCTTTTTTTATTTTTTAGGGTTTTGTTCACCTTTATAGGTTGAACCTTGTAATTCTTTTTTCATAACTTGGAATATAATTTTGCTCTCACATTTTAAGTACTTTCTGTGTTCTGCTTTTTCCTCCTTTCAGCTTCTCTCCTGTAACAGGTTATTTGCATGCAGGTGTTCTTCGAGTTTTGTGGATTTGTCTTTCTCAAATCCTACATGGTATCAGAGTTGTACTGTTGCTGCTTGTTCTGGTGTTTTATGAACCAGAGATTCGAAGGCGAAAATCTCAGCTTTTTTGGGGTTTTGTCTTCAATCTGAAGGTGAAGAATTTTTTGGTGCATTTTGGGCGCAAACAGACCTCATCATCGCGCTAAGAAGGCCCTGGAAACTACATTTTCATATAAAGTTTGTTATTTTTGGCTACAGTGACCTCTGGCAAAACTTTTCTCTCCTAGGCCATACAACATAGATTTCGAGGAAAAAAAACACAAAAACACTCAAGTTTTTGTGCAGGTAGCATGCTCCGCCACCGCGCGGCCCATGGCCCGCACGCGACCCGTGCGCCACCCGCGCCTGGCTCTTGGTATGCGCTCCACCCCAGCGCCGCCGCAGCCGCCGCGCCGCCCGACCGCCACCGGGACACCACCGCCGCCCAGCCGGAGCGCCACCTTCGCTACCGTGCGCCACCCTAGCTCTATGCAGTGCTGACGTCACCCCTACTCAGGTGACGTCATTTCCCGGTAGGGTGACGTCAACCTTTTCTGTTGATTTTTCAAAATTTTCTGGTGATTTTTTTTTTCTGGCAATCAGTTTTTTTTTCCGGCGATGACGTCAGCGACGGGTTGGTGACGGTCAAACGATCGTCAAATTTTTTGCAGTGCTTAGCAACGGTCATTTGGATGTCAATTTTTTTCCCGCGACTGTGTTTTTTCAGTGAGCTGCCCATTGTGACCCCTGTCAGTCTTTTGGCCATAACTTGAGCATATGATATCGTTTTTCAAAAAATGAGATATCGCCGGAAAGCTCTTTCCAAGCCAGACACCACCTTGCAGGTTTCGTCTGCAAATTTGGCCATTTGAGTACTTGTTTGCAGCATCAAAGTAGCGGCTTCAGTTTCTCTCCTCACTGCATCAAGTCACTAGGTTTTCTTCTTGTTTTTTGTGCTCTCTAAGTTATCTTTTGGTGTACGGGGGATAGTTTACTACATTGTGGGGGGGTGCATTTTCCTTTCTGTCATTTACTTCAGAAAGACCCTTCTGCTTCCGTCTTCTTTCTCTCAATGTCGGACCCTTCAGTTGACCGGCTGATGCCGCATAACTACCATACCTGGAAAGCACACATGACCAGATTGCTCATGTCACGGGGCTTATGGTCCTGTTTGGATGAGAACCAACCTATTTTGCAGCGTCCTTTTGAGATTCTTTATCACAGGAACAAGATGGATGGAGCCATGGGCTTAATTGCATTGAATATCTCTGACAGTCTCCTGTTTCATTTGGAGAATTTGTACACTCCTCGGGCCATCTGGGGAAAGTTTGCAGATTTGTTTGCCACAGTGAATGAGTTCCAGGCACTACAGCTTGATGCAGATTTGACATCATTGTCTCCTGAGTCTTGATAGTCTTTCCACCATTGAGGACTTCTTGATGAAGTTCAATGCTCTCCGTTCACTTTTACAGGGATGTGGGAAGACCAAATCAGATAATGAGCTTATCTTCCTGATACTCTCAAAGCTTCGAGGACAGTTCCAGCTCTTCTCCTCCACTTTCTATTCCACTATGGATGTTTTGGGTCATAGGCAGATTATGCCTTCCTTTGCGGCCTTCTATGATCGGTTGACTCGAGAGCAGTCAAAGATTCAACAGTTGGATGATACTTCTGGCTCTATGAGCCATGCTTTGGTTGCTCATCCATCTTCACAGAAACCGGAGCAGAAATAGGTAGCACCAACCACAAAATTTTGGAAGGATTCTCCTTCTCAACATTCCTCTGGCCCAACTCCAAATAAGGGGAAATCGAAGACCGAAAAGCCTAAGTGTTCTTATTGTAATAAGCCCAATTATGATGAGTCTCAGTGCTTTTAGAAGAAGGTAGATGGATATGCCCAACAAATTTATGATTTGACAGCTCTTCTTCACAAGAGCAAGATTGATATTCCTTCTTCCTCTTCTCACTGGTCTTCTTCATCATCTTCTCAGGCAAATGGGTCAGACAACGGAAAGGGTCATGCATTATGTGCATCTGCTATTGCTCCCTCTTCTAGATGACTACTGGATTCAGGTGCTTCACACCATATGGCATCTTCTCAGGGTTTATTCTCATCTTTTGAGGCCTCACCTACCCCACACATTCTGATGGGGAATAACACTGTTATGACTGTCTGTGGGAATGGTTCTATTGACATTGATGATGGTACATTCCATGATGTCCCATGTGTTCCATCCTTGTCCTCTAACCTTCTTTCTATTTATCAGATTACTCACAGTGGGACAGGTAAGACAGTTGAGTTCACTCCACATTCAGTGCACATCAGAGATAGTGCAAAAGACAATATTGTTGCCACAGGGATAGTTGATCATGCTACTTGCTTGTACTCCTCTCATTTTGGTCCTCCATCTCCATTGTCGGAGAATATCTCTCCTACTTCACGAGTGCCTTTTGAGGAGAAGTTGGGTCACCTGAACTTATGTGTTGTTCCTGAGATCAGTGCTGTGGCTTCTACACCTCCTCCTGTTGAGTGTGCATCTGTTCAGCATGATTCCTCTTCAGTAGTACCTGTTATGGTTGCTCCCTGCATCGAGCCACCTACTCCTGTTGTTGAGGGCATATCCGAGGACATTCATCTCCTCCCAGATGACAGATTCAGCCCATCTATTGGCCCACCTTCATTGGAGATTCCACTACAGGAATCTTATGCATTCTCCTTTGAGCATCAGTTAGGCCTTCCAGTTTCACCTCTCATTCAAGGGTTTCCTTGTTGTTTCGTGCCTTTGTTTCTTCCGCATTGGAGTTCCATTGGTTCGATCATTTCCACAGGGGTTTTATCTTTCAGGGGGGCTTTGGTGTCTCATCCCTCTCATGGGGGGCTGGTTGTACTTATGGTTTTGAGAGAGTCTCTTGAGCCATTTCTCTTTTGTTTTTTTTCCATCTCTTTTTGGAGAGGGGTTTCTCCCACTAGGTTTTCTCCTTTGTCTCCAGTTTACAAAGATTTCCTTGTTTTGGGTACCTGATTAGGCCTTGTTGCCAGGACCCATTTCCTGCTTTCATAGCTGTGCTAGGTTAGCTTTCCCCCTGAGCTTATCTTAAGGGGGGGTGTTAGAGTAATCATTAGTTTGCTTATTAATTAAATCATGTTGATTTAATTAGTTAAGTTATTACTCTTTAGTGCTTAAGCTTTCTCTTAGGTGCATTAATAATTAATTCTTTTATTAATTATTAATGTGCAACCTAGCTTTTTTAGTTTTTAGGGTTTTGGTCACCTTTATAGGTTGAACCTTGTAATTCTTTTTTCATAACTTGGAATATAATTTTGCTCTCACATTTTGAGTACTTTCTGAGTTCTCCTTTTTCCTCCTTTTAGCTTCTCTCCTGTAACAGGTTATTTGCATGCAGGTGTTCTTTGGGTTCTGTGGATTTGTCTTTCTCAAATCCTACACTCTACGCCCTCGGCCGCGTCTTCGCTTGCTAAAGTCGTGACCGTCGGAGGTGTGTCAGGTCTCTCGGTGAGAGGTGTGTCAGGGCTTTCGGTGTCGGCTACTGCTGTCTTAGTCGTCTCAGTCTGCATAGAAACCCTCTCTGTCGTCACAACTGGCAGAGTCAACTCAATGGGTGTCCTGACTTGACCAAATGTTGGGATAGTTGTCTTGACCAAGGCAAAATGCGCTCCACTAGAGAACATGGGCCATGGGAATAGTAGTGGGGACTCTTCACCACGTCCATGAGACATCTCCAGTGTCCCTCTTTGATGAAGGTCTTCTTGATTCCTCTGTTGTGCAAGGACTTCCGAAGGGAGTCCTTTTCCGCAACTGCGAGGTCGTCTCTGCAAACCAGCCTTATATAAAAGTCCTTATTTTCCAAGGTCATTTTCTGTGGCTTCAACTCAACCCTAACCCCTTTGGCTGGCAGCCCTAATAATCTCCAAAATTTTGCTGTTGTGAACGAGACCATCACCAAATGGTTCAGGTAGGAGAGAGTGCCCTGCTTCGAAAAGTTATCGAAAGACTCAATCATTGCCTGCAACGGACCTTCGAAATCTTTAATGCAAAATATGGGCATTTGGATAAACCATTGTACTTGATCCTTTGTTAGGTTATCCTTTACTAGTAGGTTGTCCAAAGTATCTGCACTTTCAGTCAACCATCTTCGGCATTCCAAGCCGTTCAATCCCTCGAAAGCGATAGTCTGCACTGTGATATAATCTTTCTGAGATCTCGCAACCGCCATTGGTGGCCTCTGAACTTTTAATTTCTTTCTTGTACTCGGGCTTGCAACTCTCACGCTAGAAGGTAATGTCTGTGTATTTTTGTGCATGCTGGGAGCACTGCTACCAGAGTCCTCTTCAAACCTTCTCCAAGTTCGTTTGCCAGCAGATTCCATAACTGTTTCGTGTTTGTCCTTTTGCAATAACGGCTTTGAAAATCCTAACTGCCTGAGACTTGTACAGTTGCTGCACTACGCATTTATCCACGACTAACAATTAATGCAAAAAAATAATAATGTGTTGGCTCCTTTGTACGGTCACCTTTCCAACTCAAGACTTCATTTGTACAACAGACGTCCTTCCTTTCACTTCTTTGCTGTTCGTATGGAATTGTTTGCTTATGCCATCCACCTCTCACCGTTTGGTTGTGCTTAGTGTGTTCTGACTGTCGTACGATCTTCTCCTTTCGTCTTCCTCTAACCTCACGTGCTGGTTGTGCAAAGAATGTAGCAGCGTACAGATGTTTGCAATAAATAAGGTCAAAGCTTTCTCCTAACGGATGGTACTGTACGGTCACCGTGTGATGATGTCTCTCCCTTCCGTACGGTAGTACGACCCCCTTGCGTCTACTCCACCCTTCACCTTTTCCGTACGGTGGCTTGTTTTCATTTACTAGTGTATTGGACCGTACGACCGTACGACTTAGCTCCCTTGCTTCTCCCGTTCGTACGACTATCAATGTCTTCACTATGTCTTCGCTGCCTTGCGTGCAATGCCGTACGGTGTGCACAGCTTGGAGAAAATGAAAGAAAAACTTCAAAGTGCAGTCTTATAACCCAATGTGTTCGTACACAGTACGACACTTGTGCAAGTTGGAGAGAATCACCGTATGGCCAAGTGTCATACGGTTTATAAGTTTGTCTTGCATTTCGTCCGTACGGATCCGTATGACAACAAGTCGTACGGTACCGCATGATCACTTTTTTTTTAATTTATAATTTTTTTTTAAGTATAATCATTCTCCAAACGCAACTGGGGCCTTTTGTCTGGCCGTTCATGATAAATTTTCAATTTCGATCCATTTACTGCGTCTGGAAGCTCCTTACCATCAAGCACCCACAACTTAATTGCTCCGTTGCTCCCGACTTCCCGTACCTTATAGGGACCCAACCATTTCCCCTTGAATTTGCCGGGCTTAATCTCATTTCGCCCGTTGTACTTAGGAACAAGTTGACCCGGTGTGAACCTTGCCCGACAGATGTGCTCATCATGCCAATGCTTTCTTCGTTGTTGAGCGACGTCGGTTGCCCATTGTGCCATCATCCTCCGTTCCTCCAGTTTATTTAGACGTTCCCGAAGACTGTCCGTGTCGCCGAGTTTGTTGTCAATAGCTATGCGGAGACTTGGCACCATAAATTCCATTGGAACAACCTCTTGGCCGTACATCAGTTGAAAGGGTGTCTGGCCCGTGGTAACCTTGTAGGTGGTGCGGTAGGCCCACAAGACCGAGGGTAACTTCTCCTCCCAGTCCTCCTCCACACCACACGACTTGTAAATTATAGAGACCAAGATCTTGTTTGTGGCCTCAGCCTGGCTGTATGCTCTCGGATAGTATGGGCTGGATAGAGAATGAAAGATCTTAAATTCTGTCGTGAAGAGCTTTACTACGTGATTCACGAAGTGACCTCTCCTGTCACTTGTCAACTGAAGTGGAATGTCGTACCGAGTGATGATTTGTTCATAAATGAACCGTGCTGTACTCACAGCCGTGTTGTCAGGTAAGGCACGTGCTTCCACGCATTTTGTTAGGTATTCTGTAGCCACCACTATATACGTGCATCGCCGTGGTCGACTGACTTTCAAAGGTCCCACAAAACCCAGTCCCCATCTCTCGAACAATCCCTGCGCAGCCGAGGAGTTTAAGGGCATGAAATCCCTCTTAAGTGGTTTTCCGGCCCGCTGGCACGTGTCACAGCTAACGACCCACTCCCTGGCATCGGTGTACAACATTAGCCACCACAATCCGGCCAGTAGTACCTTCCTAGCTGTTGTATCAGGCCCCATGTGTGCTCTCGCCGGACTCTCATGTGCTTCCCTCGGAATACTTGTAACTTCTTCCTCCATCACGCATCGTCGAAGGACTTGGTCTGGTCCCATCTTGTAGAGAAGCCCGTTAATGAGTTGGAACGTTCGACTTCTGAGGACCAGTTTGTGTCGTTCTCCTGGCAGCATTTCTCGGGGAAACTGCGTGGTGGAGAGGTACTCACCAATGCTGGTGTACCACGCTGGTAAAACCACAATATGGAATAGGTGTGCATCTGGAAAATCATCATTTACTCTGTCGGCGGTCTCTTTAGATTTGATTCTAGACAGTTGATCTGCAATCACGTGACTTTTGCGCGACCGTACTATAATGGTGAAGGTAAATTCTTGCAGCAACAGCAACCATCGGCTCACCCGTCCTTGGATTATTGGTTTATTCACCAAGTACATTAATGCTTGGTGGTCTACATAAAATGTGAAGGGGGTCGTGAGCAGGTAGTGTCTAAATTTCTGCACGACATAGACCATGCCGAGGGCCTCTCTTTTCGTCATGCTATAATTCTTTTCTGCCTTTGAGAGTAACCTGTTGGCGAAGTAGACTGGGTGATCCAACCCATGGTCACCGACTTGAGCCAATGTCGCACCTATGGCAAAGTTGGACACATCGACGTGCACGTGGAATTCTTTGTCCCAGTTCGGATAAGTCAAAATGGGTGCTCCCAACAGTCGTGATTTTAATTCTCTGAAGGCTTCCTCCTGAGCCGTTCCCCACACGTAGGGTTCTCCCTTTCTAGTGAGATTGTCGAGGGGGTAGGATATCTGGGCAAATTTTTTAATAAACCTTCGATAGTAGCCTATATGTCCCAGGAAGGATTTAACCCCAGTGACATCTCGTGGAGATTCCATAGCCACAATCACTCGAACTTTATCAGGGTCGGTTTTGAGTCTTGCTCTGCACACAATATGCCCCAATAGCCTTCCCTAAGGCACCATGAACCGACATTTCTTGGGGTTGAGTGCGTTGTGCCCTTTGGCACCTGTCCATACATTCACCGAGGGCCTTCAGGTGTGTCTCCTCCCCACTGTAGATGGACCAATCATTGAGGAAAGCCTTAAAGTTACCGATGGGCATCTTACCGAATATATGGAGGATTATTCTCTGGAATGTGGCTTGTGCGTTATAGAGACCGAATGGCATTCGGTTGTAGGCATATACTCTGTCTTCCACCACAAAGGGTGTTTTCAATTTATCCTCTTCTGCTATTGATATCTGATTGTAGCCAGAAAATCCGTCCATGAATGAATAGATTTCGTGGCCAGCCACCTCCTCGAGGATAGAATCTATAAACGGAATGGGAAATGGGTCTTTAATAGTAATTGCGTTCAGGCACCGGAAGTCAACACAAATTCGGATCTGGTTTCCCTCCTTGAGAGAGATCACGATGGGGGATACCCATTCACTAGTTTGAACCTTGAAGATAATCTCAGCCTCGAGCATTCATTCGATTTCATCTTTCACCCTGGCGGCATGGTTTTTGTTCATCCGGTATGGCCGCTGCCGTACTTGTACAACACCCGGTACCAATGGAATACGGTGAATGCACAGTTCGGGTGCGACACCTTTCAAGTCCTTGTACGTCCACGCGAATACATCTTTGTATTTAGTAAAGATTTTCAAAGAACACTTGTTTTATTCATTCATGTTGGTTTACAACATTGTTCATTGAATGACTTCACATTACAATTGTTTTTTGTGTCCTTTTCTCCCCTTCGGCTAGTCTTCACATTTCAGAGTCCCCTATGGTTGCCATTGCCTTCCTCCTGGCGATGGAGGTGTTCCCATGCCTCGTATGCGCGGAGGATTTCCTAACGGCGTTCCTCTCGGGCAATCTCCTCCAAGCGAGCGCGTTGTGCGAGTGATACCTGTGCCAACAAGCGTGAGAGGTGGTTCATCAATCGATTGGCTGCAGGATTAGCCTCAATCGCGACCCACACGACACTTGTTGGAACTTCGTCCTAGGTGGCCTCCCGACGGACGTAGGTTTCTATTGCCGCTTGGAACATGATTCTAAACTCCCTTGTCTGATTGTCTTCACCTTTGTACAGTTCTGTACGTGCGTCGTCCGCTTCCGGATTAATTTCACCAACCGGTAGGCCCATCGTGTCCGCACGCCATCCAGTTCTTGTCTTCCCGAGTTCGTCTAGGCAACGATGCCAAATGTTTGGCCTCATGCGTAAACGGGATTCAGTAGATACATGTACAAGCAAAGTATATAACAGTGACGTCTAACAGCATTATATTCATTTCTTCATCATCAAGTACAACAGTATTCCATATATCATAATCTGCCTCCCTTACGGAAAGGAGAATGTATGCATATAGTGTCGGAAGGGATGCAAGGTGAACCGTCGCATCCGTGTAACTCCTTTGGACCGACTAACTGTCTAACTACCCATTTACCGGACAACAAAGACCTCTCAGATTAGAGGCTCACAACTTTACCATTGTGTTGTAGGTTGTTGCCTAATAAAATAAAACATTCTTAAATAGTTGGAGGAATATCAAATTCCAAAATGAAATTAACTTAGGAAAAAAACATACCTGAAAAATCTTTGGAAATCTCCAAACGCTTGCTTCAACAATTGCCTAAAATCACTCAAGAAGAACACAAAGGCAAATGATCATTGTGAAAGAAAGGGAGCCTGTGAGAGATTATAAAGGTTGGGGGAAGCATACATTTGTTCTGCAGGTTGACCACATTCAGATTAAGTCATTGGAATTTTTAGAACAAACTCGATGAGTAGCTGCAAATATGTACTGCGATTTCTGCTGAAATCCCTGATGAATTTTTCCTGCTGATAAGTAGGGTTCTTACTTGGCATTATCTGCAACTTATTAGCTCTAATGATTTTGGCAAGTTTTGCATCTAGACTCCTAAATATGTACATGGACATCATTCTACTCAGAATATGTGTGCAATGACAGGTTTTTCAATGATTGGGTTCTAAGAAGAAAAAGCAATTGCTCTGTTGAAGGTTTCAATGACACACTCATTTGGATGCAAAAAATGTATGCAGATTTTCTCCAGAAGCTTAACAAAGAAGTTACATGATCTTTGGAAATATCACATCTTTAAAGTTTAATGTTATATACCTTTTATAAAATCTTAAGTTGTAACAATACAACATGGTTATCAATTTTTGATCTTCTTTTAACATATTTTCCTTTATAATCCATTGAATGTAGGGGCATGTTTGTCATGGTGGCGTACAAATGCCCCTTTTGCGTCTCTCGTTTTGGAGACCTAGGGATGCGTGGGAAAGGCTTAAACAAAACAATTGGCATGTTTTTTAATTATTTGTAGCACTTGACACCTCAAATAACAAAAAGTGCACTAAATGTTTAAGCTCTAGGTAAGGGAAACATCACCTAACATGGGGTTCAGCTTCGGTTTCTTCTTCTTGGGACAAAGAATGCCCAAGGAAATTCAAGCTCTGCCCTTTACTAAAGAAGATGTCCAAAAGTACCCCATTCTGTGGGGGATTGTTGGATGTCTCCCCTTTTGGTGGCAAGAGAAATATCAAACTTAAATTTTTTAATTTTTTTAATGAACAAGTCCAAGGATTGTTTGGCTGAATAAAGGTTATGACTATTATTCAGATGTCTAGTATTTACAATTTAACTTTATCTCTCTAACAACTAATCAGTACATATTGGGAAACATATTTATAAATGCTTTTCTTTGTTTACTCTAGATTTGGGAAGAAGTATATGATGTGTGCTGAATATAGTACTCATCAGTTGGTGAACTTCTTTGAGTTTGAAACCACTACAATGGCTTCTAGTTTGATCCTTTTCGAACATAAAATGGTCTTATAAAACTGTGCCATACACACTTGAGTTTCCAGCTGGAAAAATGCAGCAAAGAAACAAAGCAAATGGATTTTGAAGCCATGTCCCTTAACTTAAGAAATAGAATACCATAAAATTCTAGAATGTATGAATCACAAATAAAGAGAAGTGACTTTGCTGAAAATGGAGAGGGATAATGCAGATTCAAGGCATGTCACAAACATTTTATTACAGTTGTGCTGGACATGTGCAAGGAAGAAATGATGTATCTCAAATTGAATTTTGCACCATTGTATTTAATGTGAGAAGTCCATTTACCCAAAGTTACTCTCATGGGATCATAAAATTTGATGGGTTTTTGTTATATATGGATATTATTTTAAGAAGGTTTAATGCAGTTACAGTTTGTGTATTTGAAATTAATCAAATATGATTTCACAAAATTAATCTGCATATTGCTTTATGTAATGATATTATCTGGTTACTGTTCTAGGTTTCTCGCCCAAGCTCTGTCCCTCCAAACACTAGAGACAGCCTGTATCAAGGATTGCCACCGAATATAAAGTCAGCTTTGCGTTCTAGATTACATTCATCTACTGTTAAGGAGGAGGTGAATGGGTTTACTTCTTTTTTTTCTAATAATATTTGAATTTGTTTTAAGCAGGTGCATGTATTCATATTTCTTATCCCTTATTGTGCACATATAATTAATATTTTTTGTTATATTTATATTTTTGCTTTTTGCACATGATTTAATGAGATGTATTTCTTTGCTTCAAATTTTTGTAATTTTATGTATTTGTTAATTTTAGAAAATTGATTCATACAAGGGCAAACCATGATTTACCTAGATATTCTTTGTCTTCTTCGATATGGGATTTCAAGGGTTGTCATGGTTTTTGATATTTAACCAATAGGGAAGGAATATGAATGGGAGATGAGTTCTTGGGATATTTCAAGATACCATAATTGATCACAGTAGGCATTATGATCCTCATACAAGGGGTGTAATCCATTATGCTTCAGTACAATTTATTTCCAACGTTGCATGGCATTTTAGGGATGAGGACAACAACAGATGCAGGGACATGTTTTGTGATGGTAGAGGACAGGAGGCCATTTTATTAGGGGACATTAGGAAATATTTTAAAAAATGGGAAATAAAAAAAATCAATTATATGCAATAATTATAATTTAATAAAATTTATTTTTCAATATATTAAACATTATATGTTAATAATTATTTGTAAATTATTAATAACAATTTATAATCGAAATGAATTAAAACCTTAAAATAAAACATAAATTTTTTAATGATCTTAATTAAAAAACAGAAATCTAATATATCAACAAAAGTTTATAATAAAAAATTAAAACCTAAAAGGTTAAAGCAAAAACATGTAAATATTAATAAAAGGAAACTTTTTGAAAGGAAGGCTTCAAAACTGTGCTCTGCAGCCACAGCTGCCTCCGTCTGCAGACCTGACGATTCCTGCAGATTTCTTGAAGATAACAATTGTCAGGCCTTTCCCTGTCTTATGTTGTGATTTATGCCTTTTCAAACATATCAGAAATAGATATTGCTTTTCTTTTACAGGCCTTTCCTTAATCTGCACCAAGCCGAGCAGTGCAACTTCACACAGCAATACCCTGATACTACGCCATGGGTATAGAAGCCCTTTGAATTTAAAGCCACAAAGACTCGAAAGCACCACAAAATGTACAAAAATGGCCATTGATAGTTTGAGCACATTTCAAAGGTAAAAATGAGAAATCCTTATTTTAAGTGCCTTTTTAGTCCGTGTTTTACAGGAGGGAACAGCTTCCCATCCTTGCATTTCCTATGACTTTTCGAAAATTTTTCTAATGAACAGAGGGGTTTAGGGGATGGCCCAGGGATGTTGTTTCCCAGGCATCCCCGGAACATCCCCAGAATGGTGACAGCTGAAAAAGTTCCAAGGATGCATCTGTAGGGAATATATGTTAGTTTATATGTTGAACGGATAAGCAATTAATTTATGCTTTTCCTGTTCGCCTTACCAAATTTAATCCATCTTATTGTAGCCAACACAATTTATTGAATGCTATGCTTTTAAAGGGATTTTTGCATCTTGTTTTCAATCGAGTATCCCTTATAACTATCTCTAAGGAATTATAGTAGAAAATTCCAGTGTCACACCCAAGACATTCGATGTCCCTAACAAATGTATCCATAATGTGCCTATCTTTTTCCTGCATTTTGAATGCTTGTCAGTGCTCTCTCATTCTCTACATTACGGAATCATGGAGAATGCACAGAACATGCTCCTTACCTCTGTCAATGCATCCAACCAGCTGTGAGCAATAGAGACAATTTCCAATAATAAAATTTCCCGCATTCCTTTTGTAGTTTTGAAGTACCTTTGAGTGGTTGAAATGCACTTTTGTGATGGAAACCTTTACTTCCAAATTTTTGGACATTTGCAATATTTATATTTGAGGCTAAGGCTTTGAATAACATTTAAGAACTTCTCATTTAATCTCAAAATTTACTCAATGCTATTTTAGGTCAACTTCTATTATCCAGTTAGCCAATACAAACTTAAAAAGAGATGTATATACAAAATCCAGAGAAACAAATATGAAAACTGAAAAACTAATTGAGACTACAGTATTGTACAGTAAAGAAACTTTTTTGTATTTTTCATTTGAAATGCTACAATTCTGTGATCATGAATATGATCTGATTGTGATTTGCCATTGCTAATACAAATTCTACACATTTTATTTCTCAGTCATTTCTGTTTCTCAAACATCAATCATAACCCATAGTTTTCAGTTGCACATTAAATTTTCTCTGTTTGGTAGGTTGGAAGAATAGTTTTGCTGCACATGCTTAAGCATTTAAAATTACCAAAAAGGGAAGCTATATGGCATACAAGATAATGCCAATTTTCAAAAATGTAAGTTAGTTGTGACAAGATAATTAATTTATATACTGAAAGAAGAGAACAGTCAACGTTCAGACACTTTAAAATCTGATAAAACATTAGAGCGCCCCTAGCCTTGTGTAGTCTAGGGCCTAGGTTGTAACTGAGTTAAATTTTCTCTCTAATATTGCCACTGAAAGAAACAATTCTATGTTTTTAGTTTTTCTTGTCAAAGCATACTCATCAAATGTGACAACTATAATTATCATAATCAAGAGAGTATGCATGCAATTGAAACTGTTTGCAAAATCACATTTTGAATATTGTTGAGCCCCTTCTTAATACCTCTTTTTGGTATAAGCAAAAATATTCATACAATAATTGATCAAAAAAAACATATTCATACAATAATATTTTCATACCTTTAAAATGTTAATTGAGAGATAAGTGTCTGCAACTCAATAATAAAAGCACGTAATGTCCCATTTTTGCTCCTAGTTAGTTGTTTTTTCCATTAGCCTATTCTTGGGTTCCCGTAGACTATTCGGAGTTGGTTAGGGGACTCGGAGTTTTGTGGAGAGCTCGAGGTTGCAGTTTTAGTGTGTTTCAGCAACATTTGGCATATGCTATTTTTAGGAAGTGTTATTTTGGGCACTTCGCCTCGGTTTCAGTTCCCTCTACACTTTTGTGTGAAGTGTTCTTAAATTCACTGCCCTAGCGAAGTTTCTTAGGTGATGGAAAATAATATTTTATATTTCTCATTCAAGTGTTTGAAAAACTAACTTTAATATTGCAACTTAAGTGATT
Organism: Thuja plicata; assembly: GCA_018584345.1. Classification (NCBI taxonomy): domain Eukaryota; kingdom Viridiplantae; phylum Streptophyta; class Pinopsida; order Cupressales; family Cupressaceae; genus Thuja; species Thuja plicata. The sequence goes on from MU226208.1 coordinate 182,152, forward strand.
AATACTTTATATTTGTCTCTCCAAAAGGGGGATGCCTAGGCAAGCAGAGACATAACACATTTTTAAAAGGTGTTATGATATTATTAAACAACTCAGAAAATTGACAATATTCAGAATGTAATGTCCCCATTTAAGACTTGAATCCGACAAGAGATGATATATGATTAAATAAGTTTTAATTAAAGATTTAAACTTATTATTCATACTCTTATGTATACAAAAGCAATCCATATCAATGATAAAAGGATGACGGCAACAGACAGGATGATCATACGTACATCATGAAGGGAGTTTATGACATAATGGAATCATGAGTTCTATGAAGTTGCCCCACTTGCTTATTCCGATGAGCACAAGCAATACCAAGCAACATTATGACTATTACTTGGCCTATGGCAATGGTAAGAAGGGAATTGTTGGTGATATCAAGTATAGAAGGTAGAAAGTGTATAGATGGCCAGAAAGTGTCTCTATGGATAATTACTAGATTTGACGAGGAGAATACTAGAGACGGGAGAGTATATACTCACAAGAATATGAATTGAGATGTTGTCGTGAGTATTTGAGGATTCTGTAATATAGTTTCAGGTGACTTAAGAGTGGTCGATACTCAATAGTATTCCATGGGTCTTGTAAATGTCCAAAGAATATTGACATGTTATCACATAGCAGTGAACCATATCCAATCACTTGATTAAGGTTAATATCAATAACGGTGACTTGGAAAGAAATAGATGAACATAGCAGCGACTCATATTTGCTGAGTATCAATAATGATGCAGCGACATTGAATGAATTAATAAAGAGTTCTTTGTTAGTGCCCATTTATATTGGTTTGAGAGAAGCTGATTAGTTTGATAAAGGAATAATATCGAATCAGGTTTATATGATGAAAGCTGATCAATGAAAAACGTAGATAGCAATTACCAGTGGTTATATTGAATGCCAAAAATAACAAATACAATGCATGCCGAAACTATTAATGGAGATCTCTTATCGAACCTTGCTTTAACATATTAAGTAAGAAGATTGATAAAAGGGAGAACTTTGACTATTATCAATTTCTGCATAATACAATGGAGGAAATAGAAGCACGGAGAATGCCGTAACTATGAATTAATGGACTATTGAGTGATGAGCAGTACATGGTGATGGGGAAAATGGAATGCTACATGAAGGGAGGAAGAGTCTCAAAACAGAGATGATAATTAGCAGCATTCGACATGTGTTATGGACAGTCTGGTGCAGGAGCACCTAGTTGGATTCATGCCTCCATGATGCCATTTTGTCAAAATTGCTTTGTCATTATGGTTTGGTCATGAAATAAGGTCTTTTAGACCATTTTGAACTTGGTTGTGTCAAGTTAGTGTCTTAGGAAGTCATGTTTGGGTCATATGTCAAAAGTTGCATTTGTTGTCAAGCAACTTTTTATTGTCAATTTTGTCATAACGGGCACATGGTTGTTTTTGGTAGTTGTACATTCAAATGTTGGTTAGTAACCGTTGGAAAGGTTGGCGAAACATGTAAATAGCCCTGTTCCATCGACCAGAGGGTTGGTTGATGTCATTGTTGATGATCAAACAATAAAATATACACTGTTTTTCCTGCATTTTCATAGTTCTGTTGCTGTTTCAGACAATTAGACGGCCTTGTACGGAAAATCCATGTTCTGGAATTGATTGCATTGGATGGAGAATTAAGTCCCTTTTCCATTGTGCCTGGTTTCATTGATTTTTATTAAGATTGGAGCAAATTATCGCCATTTTTCTGGAACTGGTTTTGAAACCCTAACTTTGAGGGTTTTGGTTGATAAAATAATGTTTTGAAGCCTATTCCACCAGTGGAAAAATCTGAAAATCGGTGGAATGGAGGTAGATAGGATGGGTTTTATGTTTTTGAAGTTTGCAGCAGCAGGGGATAGAGTTAGTTGTAGATTTGGTGATGCCCTAGCCTAATATCTCCATGTATTAGGCTTAAGTTGAGTATGAAGACATAGGGTTTTGAAGAAAGGTGATGTGGGGATTGTTCCAATTGATAAAAACTATATATTCAGACCTCATGAGACATGTTGAGAACCCTGGAATAAAGATTAGGAGTTTGGAGTTAAGAAACTATATAGTTGCTTTGTAAAACAGACCTAATTTGTCCTAATTGCAGCATACCAGTCAATTATTGAGGGTTTTGTTCCAAAACAATCCTATCTGCAATTTTAATATGTTTTCAAGGGGCATAAAGGGTATTTGGAATGGTGGTCAGATTTTAAGCATGGGGTCTGTCATGGGAGTTATGGTTGAAAAACCCATTTTGAAGTACTGCTAGGGAGATTAGGCCTTATAGGGAGAAATCCATCACTTGAGGGTTTGAAACTTGCATTTGAAGATTGAAAGCCATAATTGTTGTGAAATATGGTATCAATCATATAGAATCCACCCCCTGCTCTGCATCACAATCATAAAGACAGCTAACCCATCGATATTCTTTAACAAAGACTCATTGATAATTAGCTTGACCACTGCTAATCAAAGTTTTTCGTAGGCAATATGAAAAAGCATGATGATGGGAGTTAATGAGACAACCATTATCAGATATCAAATATTAAGAAGATTAAGTAGGAATCAATTAAATGTTTGGGGTCTAATAGAGGAGAGTTTATGTTTGATGAATTTAACAATTTCTTTAAGAAACATGGTATTAAAAGACAGTTATCTGCCCCAAGGACACCATAGCAGAATGGTGTGGTAGAAAGGATGAATCAAATAGTTCAAGAGGTGGCCAGAACAATGAACAAGGAAGCAAGATTAACGGAGATCTATTGGAGAAAAGCAATACATACTGCAATATACACTCTTAACAAAGTGCTTTTCAAAAATAGGTATGGTAAAATATCTTATGAACTATGGCATGGAAGAGCACTGACGGTGAAGTATTTCAAAATTTTTGGGAGTAAATGCTACATTTGAAGTGATGAAGACAATCTTGGGAAGTTTGACAGGAGAGTTGATGAAGGGATATTTCTAGGATATTCTACAAGGAGCAAAGCATACCGGTATTACAACAAGAGACTGAACAAAATAGTTGAAAGTACAGATGTGAAAGTTGATGAGGATATTATGAGAACACTTGTAAGACACAATGGATATGAATCTGATGAACCTGATGACAAAAAAAGAAGAGCAGAAAGAAGCATAAGAAACAAAGGAGGCGCTGACATCTACAACATCAAGGTATGTACAGAAAAAACATTCAGAAAAACAGATTATAGGAGATAAGAATAAAGGAGTAATCACAAGAAGTAGAGCTGCTCAGGAACAAGTGTTATTATGTTTACTTTCGGAAACTGAGCCAAAGACTAGAAGAAGCTTGTAATGATCAATATTGGGTAAAGGCAATGAAGGAAGAGCTTGACCAGATTGAAAAGAATCAGACTTGGGAGCTTGTGCCCAGACCGGCAAACAAAAATGTGATTGGAACAAAGTGGGTATTTCAAAACAAGCTGTCTTTTATCAAAGCTGTGGAGTACACTGAACTAATCAGCATTGACAATTTGAAAGGGATTTGATCTGAAAAAACTGTACAACATGTTTTTTCATGGGAACTGTCACTTTGTATAATCCTAGAACATTTGATTGATATGTTAAGATCTGGCATTAGATTAAAATTTTAAACATTATTTTTTTGCTGTCCCAGTTACATGTAAAATATGATTCCATCAATGACTCACGAGATATTCAATTAGTGTTGAGCAAATTTCTATTGATTTATCTTATTTCTTTGCCCGTATAGTGTGAAATTTAATTTTAATGCTGCAAGTCTTTGCTCTCCTTGATGGGACATCTATTTTTTTGAACACCTTTTAATGGATCCTCTATGCACGCTTGAAGCTGTAACTATCAAAAGTTTAATTTTTGGAATCCTGTCTACAGCTCACCATTGCAGAGATTAAAGCGGAGATGGAGAAAATATTAGCATGGCTTGTTCCGGTTGCAACAAACACCACCAAGTAATCATTTCCATCATAAAACTTGTGATATAAAATTTCGAAGAATCTGTTTATTCTAGCATTATGCTTAGGTGATTTGGCTTGCTTCCCAAAGAAAAGATGGATGTCCGTGTTTAAGTTTCATGAATTGATAATTGCAGATGACAGAGGCTTTCCTTATGTTGCTTTGACATTGCATTGTTGTATTTCATTTGGTTATTGATGGCTTTTGTGTATATGCTTTTATTCTGGCTTCAGAGCACATCATGGATTTGGATGGGTCGGGGAGTGGGCTAGCACTGGGTCAGTAATTCACTGAGGTTTCTTTTGGCTAGAAACATAGTTTCAGCTGGAAGATCTTAATGTCAAGTTGCAATTTTAAGATAAGCTCCAGACAGATCAAGTACCTGAAACTTTTTGCAACTGCTTGTGTGCAGATCTTCTTTTGATCAAAAGCTGCCAGGTCAAAATGAACTTACACTCATTCAGACTCTTCATCATGCCTCGAAGGAGACGACAGAATCATACATTCTTGATTTAATTGTGTTGCTTCATCACCTTGTGAACCATGCTAGAAGCACTCCAAGCAAGTCACCTATTCGCTCTCCAGTACAAAGTAAAGTAACTCTAGGTTTGCCTAGCATTGATAAGCCAAGTGCAACTTCAAATGGACATCTTACAGCTCCTCAACTGTCTCAAGAAGATAAAAACATGCTCAAAGATGTGACCAAAAGGAAGTTGACCCCAGGAATTAGCAAAAGTCAAGAATTTGATACGTTGAAGCCACGATCCATTGGCCAATCTGTTAATAGACTGAGCAAGAGCAACAGCCATTCACCAACCAGAAATAGGAAGAGTGACTCCAATGAAGTAAAGGGGCACCAAACTCCTGCACTTCCTCAAATTTATTTTGACATTGATAGGATAAAAGCTTTAGATGTAATGGACAGAGTTGATACACTCAATTTATTGTAACGTGTGCTTTAACATTTTTCAATCTCCACCATTCAGTGTTAGGAGCCTGAGTTATTTAGAAGTTTGATCGTGTATTTTAATCGCTAGAGCATTATGATTAATGTCTCTTCTTAGAGAGTTGTACAGTATAAAATATGTAATAATGAATAACAGTAGCATCCATTTCTGATCATATTTGTACATAATTATGAGCAGTAATTGAGTTATGGTTCAAATGTACAATGTTAAATACCAATTTTATATAAAGAAGATTGATCAATTTAAGCTTTTCAGTTGGTAACCATGAACGCCCTTATTGTATAAATAATTTATTATAAAATTAATTTGTATATCCTTCCCTGCAAGGCACGAGTGGGGGTGTATTTGTCTAATATGATTGGAATGTACAATGTTAAATGCCAATTTTATACAAAGAAGATTGATCAATTTAAGCTTTCCAGTTGATAAACATGAATTTCCTTATTGTAGAAATATTTTATTAAAAAAATGCTTTCTAAAATCTTTCCAGCAAGGCACTAGTGATGTTTTCATCTTTATGATTGGTATGTACAATGTTCAATGCCAATTTTATAAAAAGAAGATTGATCAATTTAAGCTTTTCAGTTGATAACTATGAATGTTCTTATTGTAGAAATAATTTTAATAAAATAATAGTTTCTATAATCTTTCCTGCAAGGCACAAGTGGTGTTGTTTTTATCTCATACGGATTGTTGTTTAGAATCTCAGCGCAATTGCAAGAGGTGTTTAGGCAAACATAAATAGCTTCTGAGGGTTTTACACTATCAATTGGTATTTCCAAAGGAATGCGATTCTGATCATAAATTCGTTAGTTCTAGTATTAGAACAAAGCTGATAAATATAAATAGTTCGTGAGGATTTTATACTCTGTTGGTAATCCCAAATGGATGCAATTCTGATCATAAATTTGTTAGCTTCTATTATTAGAACAAAGTTGATGTTGATGTAGATAAGGTGCATATATTCAGTAATATCAACAAGAGATACCATCTGTGACAAGTATTCCTCAAATAATTTTTTCATACGTGAGTTGAACAATAACATCTAATTTAAAATAGTAAAATGACTTACACACCCTAGCAACCTATATAACTACCCCTATGATGTAATAATTCTTAAACATTCTCCCTAGCCTTATTACATCATAATCTTAAGATTGCAAGAGAGCTTTCAAATGCTGCAAGCTTCATGCGTGCAAGTGATTTGTAGATATGTAGACATTAGAGATGAATGATGTGCTGTTGAATATCCCCACATATCCAGTGGCATTGAAGTAAAATATAATTTGTGCATTTAACAATCAAATTACAAACAAGTTTTAGAACACATTGGTTTTTACAATATTGAATGGTTTTGTTTCCGTGGTAATACCATTCCTACTAGCATATGACAACCATTTTGCTTCACACAAGCACCATTTGTTGCATAATATTCCACCTCTAGTGGAAGATTGAGCATTTGTTTCCGTGGTAATACCATTCCTTCTAGCATATGACAACCATTTTGCTTCACCCAAGCACCATTTGTTGCATAATATTCCACCTCTAGTGGAAGATTGAGCAACTATGGTTTGTTTCTTACTTGCCCAAGAAATTTGACTAGATACTAGGAAGAACATACGTTTACTTATAGATTCCTATTATTGATGAATGTTGCATTAGTTGCCTACATATATCCAATTTATCCTTCTAGTACTCCAAGCATGTGGTAAAGTACCACATACATACCTAAATACTTGTTTTGCTCAATTTTAGTGGCACAAATTTGGCGTTCTTGCATGAACCATGAAATATAATTGATAGAATATCTAATATTTGGCTTGGTGAAACTCAAGAAAATGAGAATACTAATAAATTGAAAATAGATAGTGGTATTCGCGTCAAGAGATGGATCATATTGAAATAGTTGCGAGTTTGTCTCTTAAGTATTTTTTATTAAAATCGACAACAAAACAAGGGTGCTAACCCTTACACACCCATAACCCAAAGGTCTTAAAAGAGATCAATAACACACTAACAGTAAAGGTGTTGGCAAATATAAAGACAAACAACACACAAGCAGAAAGACTAGTAGCCCACCTCAAGAGTGGGTAGACAACTTACCCACAACATGGGGAGAAGAATGAGAAGTTGAAAAGTGATTTTTTTAACGTTGTCAGACAACTATCCAAGTGATGCTATCATTAGGATCCCTACCACAAGGGGGAACAATTCGTGAAACTCTATTTGAATTTTTTTAACACAAGGGGTAGAGTGTTAAGAAAGTTGTACATCGTCAACTAAAGAGTGGAACAAAGCATGAGCAGTAGATGGAGAAGTGTTTGTACGTACAAAGGGGCCTGCACCAACAAGAGCATAAACTGTTTAGGCCTGGTTTGTAGTAGGAACATCACCCAGATTTGTAGTAGGGGTAGGAATTGATGAGGCCTAGTTTGCAGTAGCAACATCACCCAGATTTGCAGCAGGAGCTTCATCCAAAAGGGAGTCATCGTCGGCCTGTGATTTATCATTAGAGGAAGAATCAAAAGCTAGGATAGTTAAATGTTCATCATTAGTGTCCTTCACCAAGTGGCAATGCCTTTACATCGCAAGAGAGAACAATTAGTTGTTAGGTGACTAGTAGAGAAGCACCGATGACATCGAAATGAGAGGCCCTCATAATCCATCGTTTGAGTCCATTGCCTATCCCTCACTATGAGAACCACATCTCCAGGAAGAGGTGTGGAGGTATCAATGTCGACCAAAATGCATGCAAAGGTAGAGAGACTCGTAGTAGTCATAGTCTCATCCACCTTCAGGAAATAACCTATAGAGTTGCTAATGACCTTAAAGTAAGAGTTCTCCCAAAAATGAAGGGGAAGATTTGGGAGACAAACCCACACTGGATGCACACTAAGTGGTTTAGTAAGAGGGTTGAAGGAGACTGCTCATGGTTTGGTCGAGAGTGAGTCCCCCAAACCTACAACTTTCTTAGCACCAAATCACATTCTTCAGAAGAAGTAAACAAAGCAATAAAAAACCCCCTTGCACAAGGGAAAAACTCAATGTTACTAGGGGCAACAAGTCACCAAGAATCTGTCACCCAGTGATGAAGATCAAGAAGAGAAGGCCAGAAACCAACGAATCTACAAACCAACCCACATCTTTGGTAGAAATCTACATTTTCCACCACATCTTGCCCACACACCACCACAAGGGATGTCCTCGCACAAGCAAGACGTTGGCATTTCTTCTTTGAAGGAATTAAAATAGATTTGACAACACGAGCAAAGCTTCATCCACCAGCAGTAGAGAGAGGCTTTGGAGGGGGGACCCCCATTCATCACCTTAGCATAACCAATCTCAGGTCTCTGAGAAGAATGATCAATGAGCACCACTCTAGGTGGAACCCTTCCACCATAGTCTCATGAACAATAAGAACCCCCGCATCACCCTCATCCAGATGTTAAACACTCAACACACCCGAGGAAGAGAGAGCAGGACAAGAGCAAACTCCCAACCCAGACAGGGTCGAAGCCACAATGACCTGCCCAAAAGCAGTCACAGTTTCATATGGAGCAAAGGTGGCAAGGGCAGTAGAGGCAACATGGGAAATAAAAAAAAATCTGGGCTGCAGAGGAGGCGTCTAGAGTTGTTACACCATGAGCTGGAGCTAGAGCCATTACACTTGGAGCGAGAGCACACTTCATTCTTGTAAATATTTTTTTCTTGAACCTTGGTTGTAAGCTCTACAACCAAGAAGACCCACTATTTCACCAAGGATCAAGATCAACAACTGTCTATTGAGAACCACGGTAGAGAGCAACACTGTGGGGACTTGAACCTTGGTTGTAGGCACTACAGGCAAGAAGCCCCACCATTTCACCAAAGGGTCAAAACCCTTTGTCTCTATAAATGTTAATATGGGCTTGCAATTAATTATTCAAGACTTCTAAAGTAAAATCTTTGACATATTTCATTTGAGAAATAAAGATATATCTCATTTGCAATACCTCCAAACCAAGATAGTAGTACAAGAGTTTGATATTAATCATGCTGAAGAATTCATTAAGCTCATTCTTTGTTGTATCAATCACTTTTAAACTACTTGTGATGATTAAGACGTCAACATATACAACAAGAATGATAACATCCACTTGGCCTTTGAGATAGAGGTTTAGATCAGATGGACTTGAATGGAATCTACTTTGATATATTAGATTCTAGGAGTCTATTTGAGACCATAGAGAGATTTGATAAGTTTGCATACTTTTTACCCTTTCCTAGGTGGAACACATCCCTTTAGTTGAGTTTTGTAGACCTCATCTTTAAGATTTGCATTAAAAGACACTTTTAGCATCTAATTGACAAACCTTCTATTTAAATCATGCAACCATATTAAATATCACTCTAACAATTTCTATCTTGGTTGTGGGAGCAAACATCTTTCCTATGGTTTATGTTTTCCTTTTCAATGTAATCTTTGGCTGCAAATCATATACTTAATTAATCTTTGAACTGTTTGAAAATTTTGAAACCCCAATCCATGATCTTCATGCAATACATCCACATTCTTCTTGTATGATCAACAAAAATTTAAAACTATCCGAACTCATTAATACAAGGTCATCAACTTGCATAGATGAGTGTAAACTAAATCCAATGTATTGGATTCTTAATGATTGTTAGATTCAAATGGGATATAATGTTGCTTATTAGCTAAGCAACTAGAGCAAATATCATTAGTATTTTTTTAGGGAGGAAAGTTCTCTTGTGCCATATTTATTGATTGCAAACAAATAGGAAAAAGGTTAGATGACCATAATTTTTATTCTAAAGGGAGACAAAATCATCAACTTTGACCACAAAGGCTTGGTTGCCATGTTGTACAACATCAACCTCAACCATCTTGTTAATAGCGGAACCATGTGCAATAAAGTCATAAATTCTCTATTAAGATAACTTATCATTGTCATGTTTTATTAAATTCAGCTTTCAAGGTGTAATCTAGAAGTTGATTGATTGATAAGAAGTTATATATAAGCCCAAGAAACTAAATAATTTTTCTACGATTGTCAAGTGGAAAAATACATCACCTAAACCTTGAATGTCATAGTAGGTATCATCTTAGACAAGTGATATTGTTGTAGGAACTAGTGTGGTTCAAAGTAAAACTAATCCTTCATTCTAGTAATGTGATATGTAAAATTAGAGCCCATGTACGAATCTAAACTTAGTTGATAAAGTTCCTCATGAGTTTGGGTAACATTAGCATACTCTTCATCGGTAGAGTTACCTTTTTCAACAACACTACCATGTTGTGATTGGTGTGTTTTTTCTTTTGTTGTGGACCCTTCTTTGCATCTTATGATATTTTTTGTGACTTTATTATTCAATGACCCATATGTGAATGAGTTATACCAACTATCTTTGAGATCATGCTAATTATGCATTTTTAAAGATGTATTCCCTTCTCATTGTCACTTGGGGGAGCATTGTTTTTTATGAAGCAACCTAACAAGGGGGGCGACCCTTACATAAAACAAGGCATGGAGGCTAAGATCAGGTCATCAACAACACATAGCCAACATAACAAAAGCTGACTATAAAGAACACAAAGTACAAAGGCTAAGCCCAAAAATGTAGGGCTAAACTCACACCACATGAGAAGATGAGCAAGAATTAAAGAAAAATTCTTCCTACATCATCAAACAACTGTCTAGACGATACTATCTTTAGGCTCCCCAACAAAGGAAACTCTGTTGGGACAACTAACAACACAACGGTTAGAGTGTTGACAAAGTTGAGCAGAAACATGGTGCAGAGTAGAAGCTGGAGCAGTAGGAGTTGGAGGATCAACAAAGTAGATAGAGTAGAAGCTAAAGCAGTAGGAGTTGGAGGTCAATAGTGTTGGCTCAGCAGTTAGAATTACAGTAGGAGCTTGACTCGGATTAGCAGCAGAAACCTGAACTCGATCAACAGTAGGGGCCTCGTCTAGATTTTTTGCAGGGGTTTCATCTTCGTTATTAACCTGAGAATCCTCAGAGGAAGAATCATAAGCGCAAACTGTCAGATGATCGTTACTCACATCCTTCCACCAAGTAGCAACACCTTTCGGAGCAAAAGAGCGCAGTCATTAGTCACGTGCCAAGTAGAGAAGCAACGTCGACAACAGAAGGGAAGACCCTCATAATCCAATGCTCGAGTCCATGGACTTTCCCTGACCAAGAGCACCACGTCCCCATGAAGCAGTTGTGAGATATCCATATCGACCAAAATACGGGCGAAAGTAGAATGACCCATATTAGTCGTAGCTTCATCCACTTTCTGGAACTAGCCAAGAGAGTTTCCAATGGCCTCAAAGCAAGACATCTCCCAGAAATAGAATGAGAGAATAGGAAGGCGAACCCACACTGAATGCACATTGAGTGGTTCAGTAAGATGGTTGAAGGAAATTGTCCTGGGTTTGGCAGAAAGGGAGTGATTCCCCCAAACCCACAACTTGTTCAAGACCAAATCACGATCATCAGAGGAAGAAAATGATGTAATAAAAAACCCCTTGGGGGAGCATTGTTATACCTCTTAGGATTCTTATCTTTCTAGTTAGTGGTCTTGGCATGATCATTGTCCTTGCTACTTAGGGAGGCAGTTATTCCTTGTAGGCTTCTTGTCTTTCTAGTTAGTGAATTGGCATGATCCTTGTCATTCTTCTCTTCATAAATTGAATCCAATAAGTGAAGAATATTTACATGTTGATGGAAATAAAACTTCTAATTTAAGATAACTAGGAATGTCACAAAGACCTTGTAAATTGAGGGCAAGGTTGTCAAAACATGTACAAACAATTTAGCATTGATTCACCTTGTGCTTGTATCCAAGCTTGTAACTCTACAACTTCTTTCAAGAAGGATTTATTTTTTCCCCTTTTTTCATCTTCAAGCAATGCAACTAATTATACAAGTGCAAAATTTGGTTTTGATTCACCTCATACACAATTTGTAAATTACCAAATGCATTGGTACAGTTGTAAAATATTGAATATAAGGTTGGACCTATTTTATCTATTTGAACATGATAATCAATTTAATCTTCTCATTAGTCTTCGAGTAGTATATTGCTGATCTGCATTAGTGTAATATCTTGTCAAGATGTCTGAAATACTTTCTCATAAATCTTAAAACTGGACCAGTTTTGACCTTGGACTTTCAGAAAAGTAATTGTTCCCTCTTAAGATTTAGAAAAATGGAAGAACAAGTTTGAATCAATAGTAGCCATGATTTCGTTTTTCAAATTTAATAAAATAATTATTTTAAATAATTTGAAAATACGAATTCTGATTGTTTGGTTATTACTTTAACACCCTAATATTGATAATTTGGCAAAGTTTTGTCTCCTTACTCAAGAGTTGAATTCATGGCACTTTCCAATAAACTAATTAAATTTTGAATGAGTTGTAGTAAAATACTTTTGGTCATAATGGGATATCATTGACAAATTTTCATGGAAAAAATTGACTTAATAAAAAAAAACCAATTTACATTAATTTAAGGCAATTTTACAAAAAAAAAAGAAATAACTAAATATTCATTAGAACTGAAGTGGAATATTTATATGCGGTGATTGATAAGACTAGTAGATTGAAGTAAAATTTTGGTCAATTTTACCCCCAAGATTACAAGTTAAGAAATTAATTTATTTTTTATGTTAGAGCTAAGACCATTTTAAATAATCTATTTTCTTCATAACTTTATAAACATAATACTTTCCCTAAATATATAAAAGTGATAAAACTTTCTAATATTTCTTTTGTATTGGCTGCTTACTTCTACACTTCAAAATGATTATATTGTTAATTTCATCTAAGTCAATTTATAACTTAGATCTTTAATGTCTCACACTCTTTATTTGCTTCTTCCTAATGTTGATTCAATCTTGTGTTTTTATTGGACATGCCTTTGTTGTATAGATTTAAACATTATTTAGAGGCTTCCTTCAAATTTTCAACAAATACTATATAGGTACTAGTTTCATTTTCTAGTTATAAAAGTAATGAGACCACACTAGATGTATTTATGTATTCATAGATGAAATAGAAAAGGGGAATCATCTTTTAGAGTGACATTAAGCTCCTCTAAGATGAAAAGGCTAGAAAATAACAACAAAACAAAAGCAATGACACCCTTCCCTATTATCCGGTGCATTTCCCTTATCACTATTTTTCCTTCTCATCTCTCAAGGACTTCTACTCACTTTATCCCTTATGATCATCTCACTTGAGACCTCCATTTATTTCCTTCTCTCTTTGGTCATTAACATATGTCTTATCCCATCCATCTATCCCCGATTTCCTTTCTTTTCCTCTAACACTACAAGCATCACATAAAATATCCTCTTATGATTTCCTTATGTTTGTATCCTACTTGTATCTTTTTCTTATGCATCTCATCTTATCACTATCTTTGCCAATATCTATGTACCATGTTCACTTGGGTGCGTTGTCCATTTCTCCCCATTTCATTTTTGTTTTCCTTAGGGAATGACCTTGATGTCTCCCTATTCTTGTCTACTCTCGTGCTCTATGGTTGCACTGTACTATCTAGTGACCCTTTTAGAAGTATAACTTTGATGTACCCCTTCTCTTTATTAGCTTCACTTTAATCACTTAGTCACTGGGAGGATTGAGTACTTGTTTCCCTTATGGTCCTTTATCTTGTCATCACTTAAGGATAGACCAAGGTGTTCATGTTAGAAATAAGGTGTCATCTACCTTGTAAATCCTATGGAATGGTTCCAACATCCTTGTAAAGTGTTCTAAGGCACTTAGGGTGTATTGCAAAAATAATTTGTAATATTTATTTCTCACTATTGTATGTAATGTATTCATAAGGGGTGGTGGGTACCACAAGTAGTGATAAAAGTGGGTTGGGAACACAATTATTTAATATTGTTTTTCCCACTTATGGATGTCTAGAATAAGATGTTTAGTTACTTGGGAAGCGTAAAAATGAGTGAACTATGAGCTTCTCCAAATGGGAGCATGGAAGAGGCAATAGGTGTCTCTTAGTATTCCACCATTTATTGCATTTAGTGTATTGTTTGTCTTGCAATAATGGGCACACAAATTGGAGGGAAAGTATTGAAGCCAAAATTGGTGTTCTTTTGAGTTTTGAAGAGGCATTCAAAGGGTTATGGTCGTGAGGAATGACAAGACTTATTTGGACATCTTTATTGGTGGTTTTGGAGCTCTTGCCATTCTATAAATCTAATCTTTTGGGTGTAGAATTATATGAGTAATAGTTGAATGTAGGTTTCTCTATAGTAACAAAGGACATGTGGGAGACCCTAGGAGGTTGTTCACATATACATAATTGCTTCTATAATGGAGGCAAAGAGGAGAATGGGAGTGATTGTATTGTAAGCACATTTACTATGGATAATGCAAGTTTGGCCTCTCTTCTTGGAGTTTTTTTGTCCACAATGGTTTATCCACGTAAATCAAATGTTATGTATTGATCTTATGTTGTTGATTTATACCTTATTCTTATTCTAATTTTAATCCTTAGTTATTTCTTTTATAAGTTCACATAAGATAGGTTTATTAAACATGATATACAAGAATATTTTTGACATCATTAAGAAGAAGGATCTAATCATGGTTTTCCACATTAAGGAAACTTGATTTTCAAATTAGCATCTGAATTCCAACTTTTGATGTTGCAGCTATTCAAGCCTTGTATCTCATCCTTTGATTAGTTTATTGGATAGAGATTGATCTTCACGATCTTTGGTATTGAACATATTTATTTCCCAACAATTCCCTTGTTTTCATACCTTCTTTTCCTATCAACAAATTATTAGCATTTATTCCTTTCTCCTACTTTCATTTTTACTTAAATTGGTCGGTTCATCTCATTGTCTCTTTTCTTTGCTACTCAATTTAACAAGGGGTGTGTATTCTACATCACTCATATTTGCTCTTTATTTGATCTTTGATCATTGACAACAACAACTAATATTTCCCAAACTTTGGACCTAACCTAGCCTCCTTATCCAATCAAGTGGTTCCCATATAATTGTTGATAACATCGCCGCCTTTACCAATTTTTAGTTTTCCTTTTCCTTTGTTCGGGTGACAACAAATAATATCTAATTGCAAATCCAAGGATGGAAATGTAGTTATTTTTAACACTTTTCAATGTATTATTTTACCCTTTTCTTGACTACCATTATCAACATTTTCTTTTGGATTGAGTTTGCCTCATTTATGGGTTACTTCATTAAAACCACCCTTCTCATCATGATCATTAACCATATCCAATATCTAGTTTCCAATTTTCATTTACCTTTGCCAAAAGATTCTTCTTATATTTTACATAAGTCACAATTGCACATCTTTCATTGGTTTATTCTATGAAATTCGTAGATTCCTTCCATTAAGGAGTGGTTAATATTTTTCTTCTTTTCAACAATCTCCATGGACATCTTATGGTATGATACATATACAAGTTTTCTAGTTTATGCTTAGATAATATATTTTTCATTGTGCTTGAGTTGTTTTCTTTTACTATCTAATATTTCTTAAAATTTGGACCTAACCTAGCCTCCTTATCCAATCAAGTGGTTCACATATAATTATTGATAACATCATCGCCTTTACCAATTTTTAGTTTTCCTTTTCCTTTGTTCGAGTGGCAACAACTAATATCCAATTGTGAATCCAAGGATGACAATGTAGTTATTTTTAACACTTTTCAATGTATTATTTTACCCTTTTCTTGACTACCATTATCAACACTTTCTTTTGGATTGACTTTGCCTCATTTATGGGTTACTCCATTAAAACCTTTCTCATTATGATAATTGACCATATCCAATATCCAGTTTCCAATTTTCATTTACCTTTGCCAAAAGATTCTTCTTGTATTTTACATAAGTCACAATTGCACTTCTTTCATTGGTTTATTCTATGGAATTCGTAGATTCCTTCCATAAAAGAGTGGTTAATTTTTGTCTTCTTTAAAAAAAATTCTATGGACATCTTATGGTGTGATACATATACAAGTTTTCTAGTTTATGCTTAGATTATATATTTTCCATTGTTCTTGAGTTGTTTTCTTTACTATCATAGACATGTTTCCATTTCGTCTATATGTGTTGTGTTTTTCTCTTTTGTTAGTGGGTCGTAACTAAGTTTCCTGAATGTTTTATAGGACGAATAAATGCATTTGAATGAAGATCTAGATCCAAGTTAATGATGAATATTTATTTGAAGATATTGTAACTTTTATAATTCATAATTATCTATACATTTTAATGAGCTCTTTCTTTAACAAACTTCTTCCCTCTAGCTCATCATAAACTTGGGGACAAAATTTAATAACAAAAATTACACTCGACAATTATTTTTACTATGTTTCACACTCATTTTAGCCTCATTCCTATTTTTTGTGTTTTAAAACCTATCATAGCATTTTCCCCCTATCTAAGTCATTCCTACCCCTTCATCATGACCCTTTTGCCCTTTAATGCAAACATTTTAGTATCCTTTCATTCAATGTGTTTTTCACTCATGTTCACTTTCCCCTTTCTGCTAATCATTCAAACCCTTTCTATCCCTTGCCCAAATTATTAAATGACATCCTTATCTCTCTCATGTATGTGCCATCTTTTTCTTCCTTATATTTCACATTCCATGACTTTTCATTTGGAATCACCATCCTTGGTAGCACCTTCTACCTTAAACTTCCATCCAAAATTGGTTCTTACAAAAAAAACAAGGACTAAGCAACCCCTCCCATTAGAAAGGTGGAAACATAATATTTGTATCTTCTTGCTCCAAATACTAAATGACATGAATATATAATGATGGTGGTTCAAATACCATTCTAATTTCTTGTTGACTTCTTATAAAAAAAATCTATAAATAAGATACATTTATCTTATTTTAACACATGGAAAATTTCTCAGTTATGCATCAAAATTGAACAACTACTACATATAAAAGCACTTTACACTTCATCTAGCGTTGCAACACTATCATAGCTATCATCATAAGATTTGCAAAAAAATTGTGAAGCTCTTTGGACAACATGACCATTCTATTTTCACCAATTGATTATTCTCATTGATTTTGGATAATGAGTCAATTCTTTATTGAAATACCATTAGGTTTTGGCCTAACATGTTTTCCAATTATTTTTCTTCTCCTACCCTTCTTTTTCTCTCTAAACCTCTAATTTTCCTTAGTTTCCTTTATCATTTAAATTTTATTTCTATATCTTAACCACTTATTCCTAATTTTTTGTTTTCCACCTCTTCAAATCTATGGTACTTTCCTTTCATCATTTTACTATTTTTTCTTCTTCAATCATTTCTCTATCACTTATGTGGCTCTATTTTGTCATTTTCTTTATCCATTCGGGTTTCATTATTTCTACTTTGAACTGGTGTGATTCCTATGTACATTGGATTTTCTCTTTGCAAGTGGATTCATGATTAAAAGCTCACAAGGGGATTGACCAAAAAAGACCCCCCATTAACTACTTTATTTTGCAAAGTTTTTTATAGACTTTGTGTCTTCAAGCTTAATATTTTGATTTCAAATTTGACATTAAAAGATAAGGGTGAGAAAAAAAAGCTTAATATTTTGATTTCAAATTACATCTTTGTGTGAAATTTCAACAAATTCTAGCACTTGGACCAAGGAACCCCTTTGGTCTAAATAACTAATATGGGATTGGGTAAGTTAGGCCACCTTGTTTAACCTAGCCTTGTAGATTAAAATAGCACAAACTTTCTTTGATGGCATATAACAATTATGTACAATCCAAATCTACTATTACACCCTAATAAATCAGTTGAACCCTTTTGATTTGCATTGTTTTTCACTCTCTTTATATACTTGAATATGGTAGCCTTATATTTTCATCTTATTCCATATATGTTTGATCTAATCAACAAGTGCCCATCTCAAAGAATCTTTAACATGTAATTCTTGACCCTTCTACAAAGTTTCAAACCTTTGTCAACTACTACAACTTCAGTGCCCCTCGAGACCAAATAGCTACTCAAGGGAGCTATAGAATTATGGCGCCCTTACAATTTTCTCCAAAACCTTCAAGGAAGCTTCTTTACATCATTCCAAGCCTTTTTCACATTTTCACCTCTGTCCAACCCACTTTTTCTTTGTTAGTTCACTATTGGTCATATTTTTGCGAATGTTTATTTTCCTATTTCCAAAATCTCTAGTCTTGTTGAGTTGTCAATCTCAACTCAAAGTGTGGTTTTATATAAGTTTAGTTAAAGACCATTTCCTTACACATTTAAATGTACTTTATTTGACCTAATCGATTACATGCACTTAAAAAAGACTTTTTTTTATCTCACTTTGTACTACATATCTTTAAAGAGATGAATAATATAGATATCATGTCATAGACGTTTATAGTTGATCATTGTCAGATTGTAAAATTTTGTATCAATTTGAACTTGTTTTAATCATATGACTTGCATAAATGATAAATAGCTACAACTTTTACTACTTCTAACTAAGTTGTTATATAT
>MU226208.1:207376-240975 GCA_018584345.1 Thuja plicata
GTCAGTCAATAAGTATGGGAGAGTACATCCACTTCGATCTTATCATCTTGAAAGACCTAAAATGAGGAGTTGAAAATAATATAGATTTAAGACTATGAGAATGGATTATTTTTTTGTGGTTAAAAGACAAATCTTGTTTCCATAGCCCATAAAAATTCATCCAAATTTGGGGATGCAATCATTGAAATTTACAATTTATTATATAGAGATGATAAGTAATCTTGAAATTTTAATAACAAGGACTTCTCTTGCAGGGTAAAATAGAAAAGGAAAGCTATGTGGTAAAGAAAGCAATACGCAAATGACGACAATTTTTTAGGAATAAGACAAAGAAAACAAAAAAGGACATTGGTAGATAATAGTACTCAATTTTTAGGAATAAGACAAAGAAAACAAACAAGGGAATTGGCAGATAATAGTATTCAATGAAAGATAGACGCTCTAGTATATTGAAGGGCATATACAGTCAACAACTAAGGAACAATTTTGATAATTTGGAGCCACTTGAATGGAACGACAAATGCAATCACAAAACATCTCTCTCTCTCTCTCTCTCTCTCTCGAACTGTTTAATGGATGGAGCTAAAGCTTTCAACCTTCCATCATATACATATGGAGTGTTGTGAAGCCATGGTACATCGTCTTTCATGGAGGGCTTCACAAATTCGCTGCACATCTCTTCTCTGGTTGAAAGTGTGTTGTGGTAATGGTAATAACGGATCTCCCCCATTGTATGCTTCTTTTTCCCATGGAAGTTTTCAGAGATGTGAATGCCTGTAGCATCCACATTTTTTTTTGCCTGAACAACATATTTTTTTCCCTCCTAATGCCCTTCTTTACGTCTTTGAACACAAGTTTCTCAAATTCCCATTCTATGCACATCACAGATTTACAACATGAAATCTTTGTTGATGAAAAACAGATATAAATTTGGAACTAGTGCTAAATAAGAAATCAGATTTAATTCATCATAGATACAAGAATTTTATATGAAAACAAACTTCGGATTTTACTGTAGGTTACAAATAGTACACATAATCTTATATGAAAATAATAAACCCGAAATTTTAAAAGAAGACAGCTAGCCATCCATAACTATTTATAGTGGCGATCATCCATAATCTTAATTCGCAGATATCGTATGAGAGTATACCTAGAATGCTTCGCAGAATCTCTGTGACGGACATGCGGTACTGCGCCTGAAATATATAACATATTGCTCTGCATATGTCCACTGGCCAAACTAGTTCAATTCTATGACTGACTACAGTTGGTGGATTGCTGGACATAACTTTCGAGTCTGTAAATTCGGGGGGGCCGCGCGATCAGTGGTTTTGAAGGTATTTCCGCTGCAAATTTCCACCACGGCCACCCTCTCACTCCCCTGTACCAATTACTAGGTCTTTACTCTCTATTTTCACCCGAATTCTTTCTAAGTGTAGTTTTGTTATTTGTAAGCTATATTTAATGAAAATCAGGGCGGTGGGGAGTGAAAGAGCAAATGCATCCCAGCTATTGACTTAAATATTTTAGCAAATCAGATTTGATATCGTATTGCTTAAAGATTTGATTTGTATTATTGAAAGATTTGATTCTGATTTGCTTTTGTACGCAAATAGGAAACAATATGTTTGTATGAAATGAGTTTTTGTCTATTCAATTTTGTCTTTTCTACACATCAAAATAATAAGTTTGTGGAATAAAAATTAACTGTATGGTTGTAGTCATGTTAACAGTATATTGGGTAAGAAAAGTGAATGCATGCATTAAGAAGATGAATTATATGTAAGAAAATAAATTCTTGGTAACATAGATTTGTTTTTTAAAATGAGATGAACTAAAACCAATCTTATTCCCATCCATTGAATCTGGGATATAATTTCACTTCCTGCCATGGTCGAACTAATGCTCCTTAAAACAACGGCTGAACTTTCTGTCCCATCTGAGTGATTAAGGGACTAATATTGTAACTTTTAGGCTCTGATTTTATATTGTTCTATTTGGGAACTTTTCCCTTCACTCCTTTTCCTGCAACATTTCAGAACTCGCCCAACAACTGCTGAGTGGGTTTCATATAATTTGAGTTCTCAATGCTGTTAAATTGCCCTGAGTAACCCAAATTAGGATTCTAATACCTTTTCCCTCACAAAATCCCCTCTGATCTCGAGAAAATCCCAACTTTAACAGCATTGAAATGGTCCATAGCTTTGTTCTTCATATCTGAATTTGACTGCAACCAATTAACCAATTCACGGGCAGGAAACAATCTATTGGTATCAAATGGTTGAACCTGAACTTGTGAATTCCAGGACAAAGATAAAGAAAGGCCTTGAACAGATCAACCATCCTGTCTTCTAAAACCTTCCCCAAGTTTGGTCTACATGGGAGATTGTTCACACTACTTAAAGAAGAAGGCTGCACATAATTGTTAAGTCATCTCAAGCTCTGGTGGGTGAATTCAGAGTTGTTAAGTCATCTCAAGCTTTGGTGGGTGAATGCAAACTCTGAAAGATGAGAAAATAAAATTATTTTTTAGGGAATTTTAGCTGTATTTTAATGTAACACTTTGGTGGGGAATTTTTTTCAGTGAATTCTATTTATGTTTTAATGGAACACTCTGGTGGGCAGAGAACAATGGATTGAATGGTGATCATGGGATTGACACCCAAGGCAATAGGAAAAACACTAGCATCGCTCACAAACAGGCCCTCCATTTCCCAACTCTGTCCATTTTCATCCACACACAATATGAAGGGATGATTTCCCATCTTACAATTCCCCATCTGGTGCACGGATATCACAAGGAACCATCCGCCATTCTCCTTCAAAGTAGTGAAATACATAAGGTTAAGACTACTGAGAATAAGGGTCCAATTCATAGTCAATCTGAAAGATTTAGAATGAAAAATTCTGAAATGGGAAAAATATAAGAAAAATTCAACAAAGAGATTTTGGGGGGAGTAGTAGAAAATAAGGTGAAATTGTTTTCCAGAGTACTACCACGGTAAAGAAATAAAAATCTCAATGCAAATAATAAATCCTAAATAAAATGAAAATTCACTTGCAAAACCAAAACACAAATAGTAATTGATATACTGGCAACAAACTACAAAATAAGAAACACATACCATTGATATTTAATATCCTTTAAAATGCTTTGTAGTAGTCTTCTATAATTGTTGTGATCAGTACGCAAGTTGTAACTAATCAATTTTCGAGCAGACCAATTCATTGTGTTTTGAACAGGGTTTGGACATCCATCAAAGCACAATGAATGAAGATGGATTGTTCAGATATTACGTTTGGAAATGCTCTGGTAGACATGTGCAAAATCTGGAAGCATAGAAGCGACACGTGAATTGTTTGACAGGATCCCACAAAGAAATGTGGTCTCGTTGAATCATAATGTGTTTCATGAATAGAATTAAAAAATATTCAATCACAGATTTAAAGTCAGATTTCACGCTTTTTACGAGCATCCTCCCTGTCTGTGCGAAAATGAGAGCTTTGGAACGGGGTATGGACATTTGCCACAGGATCAACACTGCAATCATGTAAAAAGAAATCATACGCTCAAAAAAATAGTCTATTTTTATAACGGCAGAATGCAATGCACAGTAGCTTTATTGCAGACCTGAGAAAGTAATTCACTGATGCTTACATTTACAAAAACATAGTCTTAGCATGGACATCCGCTACAAGCATGAAGGAAAGGACTTTGTGAGAGTTGTAGAAAAATCCCCTGCCCTAGTAAGCATATACAAGGCATGTGAACTATTTGACAAAATCCTCCAAAAAATTGTGCTCTCGTGGAACGCTTTTCTTGCAGCATATGAACAAGAGAGGAAGAGGGTGACAAAATTGAAGGAGATTGTGAGGAAGACAGTGTCGGTGGGGAGAAGTTCCATGGATGTTCTCACAGTTGTGGCTGCTAAATGGAAGAACAGGGTCTTTTAGATGTGATTGATGGGTTTTCATATCTATGAAATATTTTATGTGATTGCATATTGATTCAAAGATCTGATTTTATCCGGATAAGATTTGATTTGATCAGATCAATGAGTTTTTTTGGTGACGTTGCATATTTTATTAGATAGGATTTGAGGAAAGCAGTTTGCAGAAACCTGTTTTAGCGTCGGACAGGTTTGGGGGTGCAGTTGTCTGGTTTCAAAGCGTCTGACAGGCATTGTCGAAAGCTCACGCAATATAGCCTATCGGCTAAAGATTGGCAGCATGTTTTGAAAAGATGTCATCGCACCGAATGTATTGTGGATAATAAATTTGGTGAGTAGGCTCTTGAAAATTTCATGCAAATTTAGTTGGCAAGTGCAAAGCCGATTCTACGACCTTTACCAACATCTTCCTTCGCTAAATTGGAAATTTCAAAGAAGGTTATGAATGCCCAACGAAACATGAACATAGAATTTTGTCAGATTTTTTTTTTTTTTTGGGTAAAATGCAGAGCATGAAATATATTGTTATAATAAAAGAATACAATAAAGAGTTACATATACTAATAGAATAATGAAAATACGGGAG
Source organism: Thuja plicata (assembly GCA_018584345.1). Lineage (NCBI taxonomy): Eukaryota > Viridiplantae > Streptophyta > Pinopsida > Cupressales > Cupressaceae > Thuja > Thuja plicata. Next base: position 211,916 of record MU226208.1, read on the forward strand.
CAGTGCTCAACCAAGACCACAAAAAAGGAACATGAAGCAAATACACTAGTTGATGTGTTGATCAAAATATGGGAGGAGAGCTCAACCCTGACCACATCAATCACAAGCAAACCACAAAACTAGACCAACTCACACTCCAGGCAAAATGTTGTTACACCTACTGCCCACGGAGAGAAGCCTGAAACAAAATAGGTAGACTGGAGACACCAACCAAGAAAAGAGACTACAAGACATCAAATATATGTAACATATCAAAATAGGAGAGAGGACATCACCACTGGGGCAAACTAATTAAACTTGACCACAATTAGTGCCAGACCAAAGAAGAAATCAAGGATCTTCCTCTTGTCTTCTTCTGAAAATAAAACCTCATTGTTGGCGTAGACCATGTTCATTGCAGTGTAGTCATCACATATTACGCATGATTTGAATATAATCTATGTCTCTTTCATCTTTTCTTCACAACACTCTTTAGATAGATTGAATGTCACCCAAAGAGCCTGGAATTGACTCGGTATCAATACTTCCCAAACTTTGAGACACCTTTGGCTTGTACTAAGATGCCACAAGTTTTCTCCTAGCAATACACACCCAATCAGGGATAGTGTGTTTGTAGTAGGGGGTAAAGAAAAGCTCAGAAAGTACTCCATAATGTGTATGATACTCCCCAATAGTATGTTTCAGAATATAGAAAATGGTCCGCCAAACTTCATCATCCTTTGACTTGAAGAGTTTCTAGCGCTGATCGTCAAGAGATTCTTCCAAGCTATCACATGTGATACCTAAGAAGTTTTCCATTTTGAAAGTGGAGATGAACCAAATGAGCACCATTGTAATGAAACAATATGGGCACTACTATGTCCGGCTCGAACCAATGCTCAAAGTTCTGCCTGAACGGAACCCCATGATACTATAAAAAGAGGAGATGAAGATATACAAAATGATCAACCCCAGTTGGAGAACAAGTGGTTGCAACATGAAGGGAAACAAATCTGAACAAGAACAAGGAGATTGACAAGAATCGTTGAAGGCATGTACCCACAAGCACAACAAGAAAGACAACAAATATGGAATCTAATGTCGGGAAACTCTATTCAAGCTACAAGTACTTTGAAAATTACAAGAGCATTGACACTGAAATGGACAAATAACTCTACAATCTCAAAAAAAATCGCAAATCTGCATCCAAAAATCTATTCAAATCACTGCACACTCAGGAATCTTTGAAGACTTGCACCCAAGAAAAAATTAATGCCTGCAACAATGAATGCATAAGTTGACAAGTACTAGACATCAGCCATCCTCTGACAAGGACACTGAAAAGCCATAGATCTTGGCACTGATCAAGAAGGAAACACTGACAAAAGATGCTTGAAAGTACCGCGGGAGGCCCAAGAAAGAAAAATGACCAACAAAGAGAAGGATCCCAAACACAACCCTTGTGGCTGGCTGTCAGAACAAGGCCAGAAAAATTCGTGGCAAACACAAACCATGAGAGACTAAAGATGGTCAGCCTTTGGGAGGAAATGGGAAGGATATAGAGACTTGGGAAAAACCAAACAAAAATTGGGAGAGGTTATAGCATCAACCAAATATTAGAGGATAATAATGGATTCTCCATGATTTCCATTTTGTAAATAGATTCCTCAACAACTTCAAGGAGACATCCCTTATTGGCCAGCCCATCCACAACCATATTAGCTTCTCTATAACACTGAAGTATTTGGAAGTTATCAAAGAATGGCAAACAATCCCAAGCTTCTTGGAGGATGTAATTGATTTTCCAATTTGGGCTTCAAATTTCTTGAGGGTTGAGATGGTGTTCTGAGAATCCCCTTCAATCACCAAATGGTCCACTTTGATGTACTAGTTTATGTCTTTTGCTTCATTACGACTTCCATGGCCTCTAGAACTAAACAAAACAAGTTTAGTTGTCCTAAATGGAGTTTTAGATAGTAGCTTTTATATCTTTGTAATGAATTCCTCTACCATGCAGGCAGTGCATGCATAACTACTAATGTTGTATCTAAACAACATATATCAACTTTAATGTCCCTTCTGAAAGAGTGGGAATGCTCGTTTGATAATGTCAAAGAAACATCTGAGAATATGGAAAGTGGAAGACACACAGAGAATTATAGATGAACAAGATGATTGGAAATAAGTAGTCATGTGGTTAGCTGGATGGGAAGCACTTTAAGATATAAAAGTAAAGACAACTAGCAATGTAAATAAAGTTGCTTCAGTCCGTACATATCTTATGTGTTGGCATATAATTCTTGACAAATTTGTTGAATAGTGTCCCGATTTATGGTTGAACTAGTGAATGAAAATAGAATGGTTTGAGACTTGTCTGCTAAACTATGATCCCTGGTCTAATCATGGAAACAAGCATATGGTGAAAGTGATTCATTGATTGTGAGAAGACAAGGTGCATTCCTCAACAAAAACCAATGGTTTGAAGTTATAAGCTACTAGTAAAGTTTTTGTGGAAGTGACTTATGTCCCTCCTTGTAACTTAAAGTTAGCCAGTGAACTTTAATTGTGAAAGAGTGATGTAAATCCTAATCATTAAGGTTTATTATTTTGCTTCAGAAGGTAGTTACTAAGAGTGATCACTTAGGTGGTTATCTTAAGTAGTTATGAGGTAGTTATTCAAGAAGTCTTATAAATACAAGGCCATTTGTAAATTTGATATGATAATTAATTGTTGTTATAAACAAAGGAGAGGAATACTCCTTATATAAGCAATTACAGAAGATCTTTTCATAGCAGAAACATATGAGAAATAAAGATACAATAGAAAGTTACAATACTAAATTAATGGTCATTCTACTAACTACAACATTTGTCCCAAAATTTTACAACTAGCTGATACAACCCATGATCTTCAATGCCAACTGCAATGGTTTCCTTCTTGTTATCAAATTTTCAGTTTCCCTCCAACATGATGTTTGGTAATGAAGTCATCCTTCCCACTATCCAGAGACATGAAAACCAATATAAAAATCAGCTTCTAAAAAACCTTGACTTTTGTTGATAAAAAATCCCCAAAAAAAAAACTGAAACCCACAATTTGTTCTTAAAAAAAATGCGCAAAAAAACTTTTTACCCACAATTTTGTCTAACAATCACAAAACAAAATGTTGCAAAATAGTCCACGATTTTGTGGAAAAACCATCAAACCCTAGATGTAACATTGTAAGTAGAAATCACATAATTTTGTGAAAAAAATATCAAAATCCTCATTTTATATCAAAAAACAATAAAAACCCCACGATTTAAAAAAATGAAAAACAACACAAATAAACCATATTTTGGGAAAAAATCATGCAAAAAAAACTCCACGATTTTTGGGAAAAAAAGGTGCAAAACATAGACTCTACCACTGAAATCTTAATGTTCTTGGATTCTGAATCTCAGGTTGCATCTCAAAAAAATTGATTTTTTTTTTGGAAAAAAATCATCTAAAAAACATTCAGTCGTAGTGTTGAGATAAGGTCGAAATATCCCTTGCCGCTAAAGAAAAATGCCAGAAACTACTGAGAAAACCACTATTTTTGAACAAAATCGTGCATAAATACAAACAACCCTGTCACACTTCGGAAAAATGTTGAAAATCTCTGCAATTCTCGAAAATCTTCACGCAGGAAAAAAAATGGCACCAAAATCAGTCAAAGCCAAAATGTGAACAAAAACCTTCACACTTCCACTATGTGGGAATAAAGATGAAATAATGCAAAGAAAACCCCTCAAATTACCACAATCTTCAGCAAAAAGACGCATACTAAAACAAAAATATTGTTGCAGGAGCCCACCTCTTGAACATCACATGAGAAAAACCTTCTATGGTAGACAAATGCCAAGAAACGTAAAAACCCTCAATTTGAGATTCTAAGAAAAACCTTGAGTTTTATAAGAACTTCGATTTTATAAAAAAGCTGGTAAAAACTTCTAAAAAACTTGAAGACATTTCTAGGTAAACCCCCACCATTTTTTAAAACAAAAATTTGATCCAAAAAAACTTTTACAAATTTGTTCAAAACTTCTAAGTAAAAGGACCACAATTTTTTATAAAAAATTCAACAAAACAGAAACTATTCTCATGAAATGATAGTTGACTGTTGTTGTAATGGAGGAGAGGAATACTCCCTATATAAGTAATTACATATAATATTTCCATAACGGAAATGGGAACTAAAGACAAAATAATAAGTTACTAAATGCTAACTTATTGACTTATAGAATAGAAAATTGCTAAAAATTAACTAAAAAACTCAAAAGACCATTATAAGCTAAATATTGCAATATTACTTTAATAGCATTGTAAAGGGGATTCTTGTGGAAGGGAAAATTTGGAGAATTTTGAATAAACTTTTGGAGAACTTTTATGTTCACACTTTGTACCTAAGGATTTTTGAACTTGTATATTGTCAAAAGGATAATGAAGAATGCATTTGGCTCGTATGTTTGAATGTGATATTGAGTTATTATTGTTGATTTCTCCTATGTTAAGTTGGTAATATCTTTGTGCATTTGTGTAATCCATTAGTTCCAAATTGAAATGATGTATGTAATTGATGATACACAATCATAACCTAGTATCTTGGTTTGGATGTGATAACTGGTTTCTTTGTATATTGAGATTTGTTAACTTGTTTCATTGTTGCATATGAAAACTTATTTTGTTTTAAAGCTCCATTTGCAATCATTATTTAATATGAATCTCGAATGGTATTAATGTGTTTACTATTGGGATTTTCATTAGTCATCTTTTTCATTTTTGTAATTTTAGGTTAATAGTACACAAAAATCTTAAAACCCCCCATCATACAAGGGGGTTGCCCCTCTCAAACACAAAGGAAGATTGTCATTCTATAACAATCTCTCAACTGTTGGAATGGTTGTCACTGCTCTTTGGGCAAACAAGGTAAGTTTTGCAGAAACAATTGCAATGGCAAAATTGTTTACCAAAAGTACTTGTTGGAGTAAATTAGTATTTAGTCACGTAGCTTAAGTATAACTTAGGCATTATTAATTAATTATGTTTATATTTTAGTTGTTGGTAGTTGTATAGTTATTCCCACTTATTGATTTATTCCTTGCCTTTATAAGCAAGGTTTTGTACATTATTTTGTATCTCAATACATTCATCCATGGGTGAAATATTATTTCTCTCCATTGTGCAGGTTTATAGCTATTTGCAGGTCTTGGAAGGTTGATCACTCCAACATGGTAACAAAGCCTCCATTCAGCGTCTCCTTCCGCATCTAAGATTTATTTTATCAGTTAGTTCGAGATCGTAATTTTATTTGCAGGCATCTATCAATGGCTTGTATTACCTTGCATTGTTAGATCTTCTTATAAAAGGTGCTTGGCAATTTTCTCTTTTTTGTCAATCAGCCCACTTTCATCATTTGTTGTTCTTGATTAGGTGATTCATTTGATTTGACCAGTGTAATTTTGCATTGGCTAAGGGTTATTCAATTGACAATTTCTTGTATTGTGACTACCCATTTCCTTCCATGGTCAGGGGTTATTCCCTTCAATTGGTTTGGTTAACTACATTATTCTCCAATTTGGCGATTTATGAGGTTCGCATGGGAGTAGATTGTGGCACACTGAATGTTGTGGTTCAATTCCCACTTTGATCAGTTTCATTACTGAGCTAGCTCATTCTTCTCACGACTACCATTTTTTTTTGCAACGGCTTGTATCATACTATTATGTTTGGCTCAACTTCTTTAATTTATTTGTCCATGGGACGATTCTTTAGCAGTATCATGGTTGGCCGATTGGGGAGGCAACAATACTCATTGTTCTATTTTGGCATGGAATTTCAATTTTGTTTGCTATCAAAAAACATTTATTGTTGATTGAGATTAAGCCTTAGATCAAAGCCAACAACACACCCTATTGCGAGGATCGTTTCTTGAAGGAATGTGTGTGTGTGTGTGTGTGTGTGTGTGTGTGTAAGTAATGTCAGAGGGGACAACTCCCATAACATTAAAAACACAATTCTTCAAACCATACAAACAACAAATCTAGTTTTCTATGGCTTGGATGATTCTGGCCAGAGCCTGACTCAATACAATGATCTTGTTTTCTCCATTGGCAGAGAGACACTTAAACTCAGAATCAAGCATATGACAAAAGGGTCCCAAGTTGTTATTGATGATTCCAACACGTAGCACTTCCCAGGCATCTTCCATGAAAGCCCTTTTCTTATTTTTCCACTCTCAATATTCATGTGACTCCACCTCCTTGTCATCAGAGACATAGTAATGGAAATTAAAATAGATCTTGAATAAACTCACCAAACCATTGGTCTCCAGCTCTAAAATAACTTTTGCCACAACCTTCCTATCCACTTCTCTGACAAAATCTTCAATTTTTTCTACACACCATTCCTTAGATGGCATTATGTCCACCAGAGAGCAAAGAACGACTTCATATATAAAGTCGTCACGCCAATGTCGATCATCATTGTGGAAACTCGTAGCAACCATGAAAAAGTCTACATACACAACCTTGTTCCTAACAATAAAAATCCTCTTGCATTTCTCTAGTATGGTCTCATCACGACACATGCAACTAAGCCCAAAGTGATGAACCATTGTGCTTTGGGCTTCCACAATAACTCACCGTAATTTATAGCCATTCGGTCCAGTTGTTTCGAAATCCACCAGATAATATTGTCATCCAAAAGTTCTGAGCTCCACCAGATAATTGTTGAATCCCCAAACATAACTCTTCAAGCCCCATCTGTAATCGTATTGCATCATATATTCATCAATTACCTTTAGTTCATATTCAGCACTGAGTTTGAACAGTCATAATCTCCTAGTGATCGTTCCACCACAGTTCGCATGTCCATGTGCTTGCAATAATGTTTTCCCAGTTTTGTTGTTGACAAGCATTTAAAAATTTGTTTCACCACTGTCCTTTCACTCACAAGTCCCAGACCACGGTCATAACATATCTTTCCCCAATCGACTTTGGCCAAGAAGCTTATCTTCAACCAAAGTATTGATTCTAAATCCATTAGTGCTCAACCAATACCTTATCTACACACCATTCCTTAGATGAAATTATACACACCATTCCTTAGACGGCATTATGTCCACCAGAGAGCAAAGAACAACTTCATATATAAAGCCATCACACCAATGTCGATCATCAGTGTGGAAACCCGTAGTAACCATGACAAAGTCTACATAAACAACCTCATTCCTAACAATAAAAAGCCTCTTGCATTGCTCTAGTATGGTCTCATCACGACACATAAAACTAAGGCCAAAGTGAGGAACCATTGTGCTTTGGGCTTCCACAATAACTCACCGTAATTTATAGCCATTTGGTCTAGTTGTTTTGAAATCCACCAGATAATACTGTCACCCAAAAGTTCTGAGCTCCAACAGATAATTGTTGAATCCCCAAAAATAACTCTTCAAGCCCCATCTATAATCGCATTGCATCGTATATTCATCAATTACCATTAGTTCATATTCAGCACTGAGTTCGAACAATCATAATCTCCCAGTGATTGTTCCATCACAGTTCTCATGTCCATGTGCTTGCAATAATGTTTTCCCAGTTTTGTTGTTGACAAGCATTTAAAAATTTGTTTCACCAGTGTCCTTTCACTCATAAGTCCCAAACCACGGTTATGACATGTATTTCCCCAACCGACTTTGGCCAAGAAGCTTATCTTCAACCAAAGTATTGATACTAAATCCATTAGTGCTCAGCCAATACCTTCCTTGTCTCCTGTGTTCCATGTGAGAGTGTCGTCCTTAATGATCTGCAAAAGGTTTGAGGGTAAATTGTCATTGTCTAAACTAAATTCACACTCCTTGACATTAACACCCATGTTTGCTAGGAAATCAACAACCTTATTGGATTCCCTATAAACATGTGATATAGTGTACTTTGGAAGCCTATCGAACATCTTAGTAACACCATCCATCATTGTATTGATCCTCCAATTCACCGTCCTTCCATTCTTGATCACATTGACAACTATTTGTGAATCACATTCAATGTCGATTGGCTCTAATTGATTCTCCACACACATTTTAAGTCCTCTTTCCAAGGCAGTCATCTCGGTCGCATTATTCATTTCTATACCAATGCAACCATGTAATGCTTTGATCACATTTCCAGTATAATCTTTGAGGATACAATCGTACCCGACCTCACCTTCTAGGAGGAGTTGTTCCAAATGGATGCCACCATCAGTTGGAAGGCTAAAATTAAATGTGGATGGAGCCTCTAAAGGGCTGCTCTATTTGTGATATTTACATTAGGGATAATGATTCCACATCTGATTTATATATTTTGTCCCATTCACTAATATAATCAATCTTCCTTGTGTTCTCTTTATTGTTTGCAATCTCCGAAATACTACTCTTTATCTTCTCACAAACTTTCTCAGGAAATGTTTCATTGTCCACAAATATCCTCTGATTTCTTTCTTTCTAGATCTACCATAGTAGCATAGGAGATATAATCCACAAAGATCCCCAAGGAGATTTTTTAGAAATCAGAGGCCATCCTTATAATCTTAACATTAGATCTTTATCCCATGCCATAGACCACTCTAGTTCCCGACATAACCCTATCCTGCAGTGCCTAGCAAAATGGCACTCATATAGAAGATAATTCAATGTCTCTTCTGCCTTTTTACACAGAACACAAATGTTGGGTCCAAGAATTTCGTAAGTCTTCAATCTTTCACCAGTTAATATCCTTTCATACATAACCGTCCATAGGAAAGCCCCAGATCTTGGAGCCAAAAATTTATCCCAACATAATTGTGTTTCCACTCAACTGACTCGCTTTGCATGGCATACACTTGATAGCCCAATTTTACATTATACTCTCCTGATTTTGCAGCGCGCCAAATAATTTCATCCTTTTGATTACCAAGCACAACTCATATATGTTGCACAATCTCATTAACTCTTTCTTGATCCTCCCATGGCATTCTTGCATGCATTATTGGAATCCAATGGTAGATACCACTTCATGGGCGAGTCTCCATTAAGTAATTCTCCACCAATTCTCCCATTTCTAACTCCACCTCATGAATCCAACCTTGCTAATCAAACAGATCAGCGAGGCATTCAAAACCATCCCATGAGTATCTCCAAAAATGATGCAAGCATCTTGGGTTCTTGGCAATCTTGCATCAACCAAAAATATTTGTTTTCGTGTTTCCTTGTTAGATCAGTATCTGAATTTCTTTTTGCGTTTATTCACTTTGGGTACTTTGCAGTTGCAAACCTTTCAGCGTGTTCATGGCATCATTTTGAACCTTCTCCTAGGTTCGCACTTCATTTGGTTTCTTTGCATTTGGGATCTAGTAGATTCTTGGCTAGATTGTATTGTTCTTCATGTTTTCCGGCCAGTTCGTGTTTTCCGATCACGCGAAGGATTTTCCTATTCGGCGAAGCTTAACGACGCATTTCTTGATGATGTTACATTTGTGGCCGGCCTACTTGAGATATCACGAATCATGTTCCATTCTTTGGAAGGAGATACTTATGATTTGGGTCGTGACCTTTATGTTGTAATATGTTTTCTTCTCATTGGGAAATGTAATCTTTCTGGACGGGGCTCGTTGCTTGTGAAAGCTTTAAATACTCTTGTGATTGATTTCTTAAATTAGAGAAGCATAGACCCTATAGAAATATGGTATAGAGATTGGACAGAAGGAAGTACCTTTAGTAGGTTCATGTAGTTGGAGTTGATTGTAGATCGTATAAAAAGATAACCTATTGAAGGATTCAATCAAGCTTGTATGCCTAGAATGTATTGCTGCTTGCAGTAGATTCTTGTAACTGATTATATGATAATAAGGAGGTTGATCTTGCATTCACCCATTGTTTCTTTTGTTGGCTTCTGTTGTGTGACTCTTGCTGTAAGGATTAGTTTGAACTCTTGAGTTCCCACTATTCTTGACTACATCAAGTGGTATCAAACCAAGGTTTTGAAACCCAGGTTTGATTGTGGGGTGGCGGAAGAGAGGATCTGACCCGCAGCTGCTGGAGCTTCTGAAGATGGCTAGAAGAAATGCCAGAGGTGGAGCGAAGAATGCAGATCCAACTATTTTGGATATGTTGAGACAAATTGCTGCTAAATTGGAAGCGGTGGAAACAACTCAGAGGAAAGGGCAACACATTGAAGATGCAAGTGATGAAGGAGACAAACAAAATCAGGAAAGGGGAGGATTTGACAATGAAGAACAACCGAAGTTGTATCAACATGAAGAGAGGTTCATCAAGGCTCTAACCAATGTGAACAAGCGACCTCGTTTGAATCTGTCATACTATCACGGTCACCTGGATTTAGATGAATTGATAGATTGGATCACAGAGATGAAGTATTTTGAATTTGAAGGAACCAGTCATGAGGAAAGGAAGGTAAAATATGCTAGCATTAAGTTAAAAGGGAATGCATCTTTATGGTGGGAACATTTGCAGACATATTGATAGAGATAGAATGGTGAATAAATTAAAGGCTAAGTTTTTTACTAAAGATTACCAAGTGAATCTATTTCAGAAGTTGTTGAACTTGAAGCAGAGGGACTTAAGTGTTAAATGTTATACCGAGGAGTTTTACAAGCTAAACATTAGATCCAGACATGTAGATGATTAAGCCAAACAAGTTTCTCATTACTATAATGGTTTGAGGGTGTCAATACAGGATGAAATCAGTTTAATACAGATTCAGAGTGTGGAAGAAGCTTACAAGTGGGCTTTAAAGGTTGAAGAAAAGTTGAACAGAAGGCATGAACAAAGGAAAAGAGGTAGAGGAGGAAAGTTTTAGAGAGTTCGAACCAGTTATAATTCTAGAGGAGGTAGATCTTCTACAGATCAAGGAAAAAGTGAGTCAAAAGTTAAGGATGGTGATCGCTACCGAAGAAACGACAGAAGTTCCTATCGCAAAAAGGACATAGTAGCTATGATAAAAGGAAGTTTAGTGGCACTTGTTTCAAAAGTGGCAAAGCAAGACACCGAACCTTTGAATGCAAACAAGGCAACTCTGAGAATAAGGGAGAAAGAAATAGGCCAAAAGCCTTTACAAATGAAGATTCCACCGGATCGGTAAACAACAACCAAGCAAAGGATGGATCAACCTTGATAACTCGGAGAACCCTATACCAAGAAGAGAAGGATATGGAACCATTGTAGAGGAAGAACTTGTTCTGAACTAGATGCAAGGTACAAGACAAGGTATGCAAAGTTGTCATAGACAGTGGTAGTTCTGATAATCTTGCATCGGTGGAGTTAGTTGAAAAATTGAAGTTGCAAAGATTGAAGCATCCTAAGCCCTATCAGATTGCATGGATTCATGATGAACATAAGGTCCTAGTAAGCGAACAATGCCTAGTTAAATTCAATATTGGGAAATACTATGATGAGGTTTTATGTGATATTATGGCTATGGATGTGTGTCATATCTTGTTGGGTAGACCATGGCAGTATGATAAGCAAGCTATACATGATGGTAGGAAGAATGTGTACACTATTGTTGCTAATGGAATGAAGCAGAATTTGTTACCCTTGGAAGAACCCCTTAAAAATGAAGTGTGTACCAATGTAAGAATTTGTTTAGTGGATGGAAGGAAGTTCTCAGATGGCATGAAGCACGATAATGTATATTTTTATTTAGTACCCAAAAAGACAAAGGGGACTGTACCAATAGAAGAACATCTAGGAGAAATCATTGGATTGATGAGTGAGTATGCATACATCATATCAAATAATGTCCCATTGGATTACCACCTATAAACAACATTAGCCATTGTATGGATTTGGTACTAGGAGATAGTTTGCCTAACAAGGAAACATATCAGATGACACAAGCAGAGAATGAAGAATTCAATAGGCAAGTACAAGATTTTTTTGTTGCGAAGTTTAATCTATCTAGAGACATCAAACGGATCAAAATCAAGTATTGATTCCCTTTACCTAAGATGGATGATTTGATGGATTGTTTGAGTGGAGCTTGATATTTCACCAAGATGGATTTGAAGAGTGGATATCATCAGATTAGAATCAGGGAAGGTGATGAGTGGAAAACTATATTCAAGACAAATGAAGGATTATATGAATGGTTGGTAATGTCTTTTGGATTGACTAATGCACTGAGTACTTTAATGAGGTTCAGAAGCTATTCTTAGGTAAATTTGTCATTGTGTATTTGGATGACATTTTGATTTTCAGCAAGAGCAAAGAAGAGCATTTGATGCATTTTAAGAAAGTATTGTAGAGGTTAAGGGAAGAGAAGTTCCTAATAAACCTCAAGAAGTGTACTTTCATGAAAGATGAATTAATATATTTGGGATTTGTGATATCTGCTGAAGGATTGAAGATGGATCCTGAGAAAGTGAAAGTAATCATTGAATGACCTACACTAAAGAATGCTAGAGAAGTAAGATCATTTCATGGGTTGGCTAGTTTTTAGCGAAAGTTCATTAGAAACTTAAGTTCAATTTGTGGACCGATGAATGAGACCATGAGGGGTGTTCAGAAGGAATTCAAGTGGACACATGGAGCACAAAAGAGTTTTGAATCTTTGAAGCAGAAGGTGATAGAACAATTTTTATTAGCTTTACCTGATTTTAACAAGGTATTCCAAGTGGATTGTGATGCTAGTGGAAATGCAATTGGAGCTGTCATGAGTCAAGAAGGGAAACCTATTGCATATTTCAATGAAAAGTTGAATGATACTAAAAGAAGGTATTCAGTGTATGATCAAGAATTTTACGCCATAATAGAAGCATTGAAGAAATGGAGACATTACTTATTACGTAAGGAGTTTGTATTGTATACTGATCATCAAGCATTGAAGTACTTAAGCAGCGAAGGTAAGTTAAATCAGAGACATGAGATGGGTTGAGTTCATACAAAGTTATACATTTGTGTTGAAACATAAAAGTGGTGTATCGAATAAAGTTGTTGGTGCCTTGAGTAGGAGAAGGAATTTGTTGACTGAAATGAAGATGGCAGTATTGGGAATTGATGAATTAAAAGCATTATCTGAGGATGATCGAGACTTCATCGAACCATGGAACGCTTGTAGAGAACCTATTGTTGCAGACATAAGAAAGAGATTAGATTATTTTATTCAAGATGTAATGTTGTTCAAAGGAAGTCAGATGTGCATACCCAAAAGTTCTATGAGAGATAATCCTATTAAGGAAAAGCATAGTGGAGGATTGGCAGGGCATTTTGGCATTGATAAGACAGTAGCCTTGAAAAGTAAAAATTACTTTTGGCCGCAAGTTCAGAAGGATGTGCAAAATTTTGTTCAACATTGTAAAGTATGTCAAGTTGCAGAAGGGAGTAGTCAGAATGTGGGATTGTATACACCTTTGACAGTGCCAATTAGACCTTGGGAAGAGATCAGTATGGATTTTGTACTTGGTTTGCCAAAGACACGGAGAGGTCATGATTCAATTTTTGTGGTTGTAGGAAAATTTTCTAAGATGATACATTTCATACCATGTAGGAAGACTACAGATGCAGTGCATGTAGCAGAACTATTTTTCAAAGAAATTGTGAGATTACATGGATTACCTAAAAGCATTGTTTCAGACCAGGAAGTAAGTTTGTTGGTTATTTTTGGAGAACACTTTGGAAGAAGATGAAGACAGGTTTGAAGTACAGTTCTACTTTTCACCCACAGACAGATGGGCAGACTGAGGTTGTGAACAAGAGTTTAGGGAATTTGTTAAGATGTTTGATTGGAGAGAAGACAAGGAATTGTGATTTAGTCTTACATCAAGCAGAGTTTGCATATAACAATTCAATAAATAGGAGCACAGGGAAGACACCATTTGAGATAGTTACTACTTTTAATCCTAAAGGAGTAACAAAATTGAAGGATATTAGTCATGATGTTAAGAGGAGTGTTGAAGGAGAAGAATTTGTAGAGGTTATGAAATCATTGCATGAAGGAGTTAGACAAGATTTGGAGAAAATGAATCAAACCTATAAGGAGAGAGCGGACATGAAGCGAAGACATAAGGAATTTTAGGTAGGAGATGAAGTTATGGTGTACTTGCAGAAGGGTAAATTTCTTGTTGGGACTTATAACAAGTTGAGAATGAAGAAATTTGGACCTTGTAGGGTTTTGAGGAAATTTCGTTCAGGAAATGCATATGAAGTAGAGTTACCAAAGGACATGGATATATCATGTGTATTCAATGTTGCAGATTTGTATGAGTATCATGAATTAGATTTCAGTAACAATGATGGATCATATGTTGAACACCAATATCCTAAGAAGTAGATGGATCAGATAGAGGAAGTTTTGGATAGCATAATTTGCGAAAGTACAAGAGGTAAGCAGTATATGGAGTTTCTTGTCAAGTGGAAGGACAAACCAGTTGAAAATTATTCATGGATTTCTTAGGCTAAGGTTGACCATTTTGGTTTTCCTTTGGACCTAGCAAAGTGAGACTCACGTTTTAAATAACCACGGGTGTCTGATGCAGGAGCATCTCGGGTTCTTGGCAATCTTGCATCAACCAAAAATATTTGTTTTCTTGTTTTCCTGTTAGATCAGTATTTGAGTTTATTTCTATGTTCATTCAGTTTGGATCCTTTGCAGTTGCGAACCTTTCCAGTGGCATCATTTTGAACCTTCTCCTAGGTTTGTGCTTAATTTGGTTTCTTTGTGTTTGAGAGCTTATAGATTCTTGGCGGGAATGTATTGTTCTTCATGTTTTCCGGCCAATTCGTGTTTTCAGATCGCGCGAAGGATTTTCCCATTCAGTGAAGCTTAACGACTCATTTCTTGATGATGTTACATTTGTGGCCGACCTACTTGAGGGATCGCGATTTATGTTCTATTCTTTGGAAGGAGATCCTTATGATTTGGGTCCTGACCTTTATGTTGTAATATGTTTTCTTCTCATTGGGAAAGGTAATATTTCTGGGCCGACATGATGCTTGTGAAAGCTTTAAATACTCTTGTAATTGAGTTCTTAAATTAGATAGAACATAATAGAAACATAGACCCTGTAGAAATATGGTCTAGAGATCAGAAAAAAGAAAGTACCTTTAGTAGGTTCATGTAGTTGGAATTGATTGTAGATGGTATAAAAAGATAACCTATTGAAGGATTCAATCAGGCCTGTATACCTAGATGTATTGTTGCTTGTAGAAGATTCTTGTAACTCATTATATAACAATAAGGATGTTGATCTTACATTCATCCATTGTTTCTTTTGTTGGCTTATGTTGTGTGACTCTTGCTGCAAGGATTAGTTTGAACTCTTGAGTTCCCACTATCATTGACTACATCAAAATCCTGGCATGTTTTCCATTTCCTAACTTCCAAGTAAGGTGATCAGTGATCAAAGTTCTACATTCTTTCATAAACTTCTATACAACAGACCCACCCTGTATGTTAAGACATGTGAGAATCCTTTCCGGCTCATTATTATCAAGGTACCTTTTTTGCATGATTTTACACCATAACTTCTTCGGTTCCCTGTAAATCTTCCATACTAATCTCCCCCCTAAAGCAATATTTTGACCTTCCATCTTCCTAAGTCCAGCTCCACCATTCTCTTTCATATTCCAGGATGTGTCCCAGTTTATAAGTGGGATTCATTTTGCATCCTTAGCCACCTCCCATAAAAAATTCTTGAAAAAACATTCAGGAGCATGTATTGCTTTTAAAGGTGTTGCAGCAAGTACAAGCTTAATTAAAAGAATTATACCTGGTAATGAGAACCATTTGTGTTTCCACGCCTCCATTTTATGTCTACATTTCAAAATTAACTCCTCCCATAAGGCAATCTGTGATGCACCTGAAAACATAGGGACTCCTAGGTACTTGGCAAGCAATGTACCATTTTTCTAACCAAGCATGTGTGCAATCTTTGTTTGTATGGTTTTTTTGGTGTTGAAGAAAAATATTCCCGTTTTCATATCATTAATTTTCTAGCCAACAACACGAGCATATAAATCTAGTGTCGACTTCATAGTCACAGCTTCTCTGTTAGTAGCTTCCCCAAATAAATTAGTATCATCCGCGGATTGGGAATGTGTAACAAGATTTAAATCCTCATGAATGCAAATTCCTTTCTATTCTCCCAACATTCTTTTCCGATAAATATATCTGCTTAAGGATTCCTTCATAATAACAAAAAGAAATGGTGAGATGGGATCACCTTTTCTGATTCCATTGGAGCTCTTGAAAAAACCAAAAAAGCCCCATTCATTGCAATTGAAAAGTGAGGGGATTATATGTATGCTTCTACAGTCTTGATCCATTTTCCATCGAACACAAATTTCCTTAATACACAACTCAAAAAGTTTCATTGAACTTTATCATAGGCTTTGGATATTTCTAGCTTGATAACCATTCCAACATTCTTGGATGTCACCATTGAGTGTATGGTTTCAGTGAGCATTATACTATCTGAGATCTCTCTAACATGCGTGAAACCATTTTGCTCCAATGAAATCAATTTGCTAATGACTTTCTTCAATCAGTTTTCCATAGCTTTTGTTAAAATTTTATAGAATGTATTGCACAGAGAAATAGGCCTATAGTCATTCAATGAATTATAGTCCGCCTTCTTTGGAATTATTACCAACATAGTCTTATTCAGCTCCTTGACAAATTTTCATTTATTCCTTAGCTCCTCCAAAACCGTACAAATGTCTGATTTTAAAAAATTCCAGCACTCTTGAAAACATCTCGTCGGGAAGCCATCTGGACCAAGCGCCTTATCTAGATGCAGCCAAAGACAACAACCTTGGCATCTTCTTTCGCGTACAGTTCCATCAACATTTTTTTATCATCTTCGCCAATTATTTTTGAAATAGCCTCGAGAATCTATGCCTTGGTTGCAGGTTTCAAACAATCTCCAACATTTAGCATGCCCTTATATAAATCAACCACAACATTTCCAATTGTCTCCTTGTCATTGCGCCAACTCTTATTAAGATCTTGTATTTCATTGATCTGGTTCTACATTCCTCTAGTTTTGACAGACGCATGAAAATATTTTGTGTTGCTATCCCCTTCCTTGATCCACATCTCTTGTGCCTTGTCCTTCCAGTAAATTTCTTCTCTGACAATAATTTCAGAGAATTATTTTTCAGCACTTTTTCTTTGAGGTAGTCCATTTGGTTCATCCCTTCTCTTATTACTTTCTCATTCAACTATTCTAATTCTTTTTTCACCATCTCTTTTTTCTCAAATATGTTCCCAAATACCTTCTCATTTCAAACTCTCAACTTCCCCTTGATGTATGCAAGTTTTTTAATGAATCAAAAGCTAGTAGTCCCCTTGATTATGTATTCATGCCGCCAATCCTCCAGTGACTGTCTGAGTGAGAAATGTTTGTGAGCCCAGTTAGTCTATTGGTCCAAGTGAACCAACCCTTACTTGGTATGCAATCAATGATATTAATCCATTGCCCAAATTTTCTGAACTCTAGGATGTCCTTGGAAATTTTTCCAATCCCACCACTCTTTTCATTCAGATCCATGATAGCGTTGAAGTCTCCCACGGTTATGTATCTTTCATTGTTAATGGATAGTATTTCAACATAGAGTTCATTCCATATTTTTACCTTTTTTGCAGATTGTGTAGGGCCATAGACATTCCATAAAGGAAATTCCATTGAATTCAACTTACTTCTCACCCAACCTGCCATCCAGTGCTTGCCTTTGTTGAATGGAGTAAACCTAATTGTGTGTTCTTTCCAAAGTATACCAAGGCCACCTGCAGTGCCAATAGAGCCCTAGAACAAACCGGTCCATCCCTTGCAGTATTTCACAAATTTCTCACCTTCTTAAATTACATTTTGTCTCCTGTAAAAAAACCATATCACATGTGATTTTGGCAAAATGGTGCTTTACCATCCTATATTTTTCAAGGGCTGCGAGGAGCCTGACATTCCATGTAGTGATCTTCATTACTTCCCAAGGGAGAGGCCTTCTCCCTTGGTACTTTCTTTCTTGAAGAACTCTGCCACGCTCCTGAAGCCTAATCAGCAACGTTTGCCTCATGGTTTTGCGTATTGGATTTCCCACTTTTGTTGTTCTTGCCTCTATCCAATAAAACCATAGTGGTTTGACTTATGCACCTGGTTTCAATGACACCCAATTCATCAACCATTCCTTTTTCCTCAAGCTCCTCATCATACGTCAATAGATTGTCATTCTCATATCCTATTGTATGGTCTTGTGTCTCTATTTTAATCTACGTCCATACCATGCCGATATTGATATTTTTTTTAACAAGCTTCCTTTTATCTTTATCTCTAACCATTGGAGGATTTGTTATGTTCCCATCTGAGGATTCTAGATGCCCAGCCCAGCACAACACCTGCATTTCATTTTCCACACAGAACTTGGGGATCCACACCTCTTTCCTTTTCTGTGGCTTTTTGCACCTCTCTGTCGCATGGTTCCTTCTGTTGCAGTTTAAACAAAAAAACTTTTTTTCCTCAATTTTGATTGTCTACAACCAATCCATCCCTTGTGCTCTTAATCTGATTTTTTCCGGAATCTTCCTTATGGCAGCAATATTTAATCTTGCATAGGTGTATAAATCTCCATTAACAATATCGATATCTATATCTATCAATCTACCCAGTGTTCTTCCAAGTTTTTCTAGAGCATCTTCTGTCTAGTATTCCACTGGAAATCCATATATCTGAACCCAAACTGGAGATTCATACAGATTTGTCTCTAATGGATTAAAATTTTGCCTCTATTTATGAATGTAGAGCAACATTGAATCCATTCTCCATACCCCGCCTTGAAAAATCCTTTTTATTTAATCCTTCGTTGCAAAGATTACTGTGAAAAAAACACGCGGCAAGAACTTTGTGATGTACGATGTTTCCAAGTATTATTGATCCATCCAAAAAAAAATCCCTTTCTGATCTTGCGCCTATAAATCTGCAAATGATATCTAACTTCATGAGGGCTTCTGAGTCTTCTGCAATCTCCTCAATGACATTAATAGTAATGGTTTCATCTTCAATTCCGTTCACATCTTCATCACACAAATCATGCCCATATCTATTTTTCCCAAACCTAGGGTTTCGCCCGCATTCTTAATCTGCTTTAGAAACATTCTATGTTTTTTCGCACATCGGACAGTTCTCCATTTTTTCATATATATATATATGTGTGTGTGTGTGTGTGTGTGTGTGCTTCTCCTTTAATATTGTGAGAGCTCCAATCATTCATTGGACAATTTATTTTCATACTTCAGCAATCTAAAGTCTTGTTACAAATATTTCGCATTTAGGGTTTTTGATTGGAGGTGAACTCACAAAGTCTTTGGTGGAGCATTTGGGGACATTTACTCCCACATTGATATTGTTTTTGAGTGTTTTGGTGTTCAAAAGCCCCACCTTGGATCGGTGAGCTTAAGCTCACGCCTATTCCTGAACTCCACTCTTGTGCTAGGCATAGTGGCCTGGCTTATGGACCCCACACAATGTTATGTGGCTTGCTAGCCTTATGTGGTGATTTGGCATGCATGACTAATCGGTGACTTGTGGAGTTTAGTTAATTTGATGCTTAGTTCATGATCATGGTTGTCTTGCGCTAATTGGCATGTGTAATGGCCAAATATATCACTCTAACATGCACCATCCTTTTTTTTTGCAAATCAGGTTCTTCTAGCCATAGTTGGAAAACTCGAACTTGGCAAAAACTTGCCAAGACCTGAAAACAAAATTCGGGAAAAACTAGGTCAGTTTTTGAAAAAACTCGGCAAAAAACTTAGGAACTTAAAAAACAGCTTCATTTTAATTAGAAATGCATTTTTTTGCAAAATTCAATGAGAAGATTCATCCAATGAGTTAATTAATGAGAACACAAAAGAAACAAGCTGAGTATATATATATATATATATATATATATATATATATATATATAAACGCAAAGTGGGTACAAAATCGCATTCACATGCGGAATGTTGGTGGTTGGAAGGAAAATATTAAATAGTTTCTATAAAATTAGAAGTAGATACATCATTACAATTACATCTTCCTCTTCCCAAATCTACTAGCAAATACAGGAGAGGAACTAGAGGGTCTAGTCCTGGAAGTAGAAATTTGCACTGGGCGTGACTATGCCTCTTCACTCGATATCTCTGCTAATGTGTGTGGCTCGCTCTCCATCCTGGATGTATCTCCTCCTGGCACTGGCAATGACTCCTCATTTACTCCTCATCGTCTTCCTTAATATCATCCAATGTGAAACCAAATCCACCCCCTCCTCCATAGCTTACCTCTCCTAATCCATGATGTCATCCTCTGTAAACAATGGAGGTTGCTCTTGTGCCATCCAACCCCTGTAAGGACCTATATCATCCAAATCAAATGGACTAGCTGGTTCTTCATGTGCCTTTCTTATGTGCAACTTAAGATTATATTGCACATAGACAAGGTCATTGAGGTGTTTTTGGGATAACTTGTTTTTGTTCTTTGTGTGGATGGACTCAAATAAGATTCAATCGCGCTCACAATGGGATGAGCTACAAGGCTAGCATAAGATTCTAAGAGAAACTTTATTTACATGTGGGGTATTTCCACCCCAACTTTGCCACCAAGCCTCTGTAAAATAAAATATTGAGAAGTTAGAAAGAAAAGATAAAAGCGAAAACATAATTTTTCAAATGGAAAAATTGCAAATGTTTTACCTAGGGTTTGAGTGTCTCTTTCTCTCTTTACCTGCTCTGAAGAGAATAATTTACCCTTTGATTCCGCATATATTTGTTGTTCAGTCACAACAAGGTCTCTCTCCGCAACACCGAGTATCATACTTTGAATGCATAGAGAGAGGCCCTTCATGACCTCTCCATTAGGATCTGAATAAGAATCATCGTACCTAAAACAAAAATAAGGTGGAACCAAGTCTTAGTACACAACCTACAAAAACAAAGTAAAATCAAGTCTTAGTAAAATCTGAATAAGAATCATCATACCTGAAACAGGGGTTGAGGAAGTACCCTGCTGCATGAATGGGTTGGTGGAGCTGATTGTTTCACCTCTTATAAATAATTTTTTAAATGGGATCATATTTGAGTCTATCCCCCTTGTAGTAATTTTTTATACTCTTTGGCCCTATCCACGACCTCATAAAGATACCCCATTAGGGTTTGATCCCCATCAACCAAGCATGAAACTCTAACCAGGGGCTCAAACACCTACAATTGAAATTTGAAAAATACAAATTAGTTTACAAAAAGATTAATTAATGAAGTTACTAACTTAGTAAGTTACAAATTAATAATGAGAGACTTGAATCAAGAATAATTAAAAATTCAAGTTTTGAAGTTACCTTCACAATCTCATAAGCCTTTTGCAAAAAATTGTGGTCAAAGACTATGCGCACGTCAACCTCTCGTTCAGCCTTCTTTGAATAATTTGAGTCAAGCCATTGTTGACTCACAAATATTTGTTTCAAAGAAGCCAATGTACCAAGAATGCTTCGCAACATCAACAAAATCATTGCAAACCTTATGACAACGGGTCTCACCAAATCTCTCGCATGAGTGTGCTCTCTCGTCACATTTAGAACCCAAGGATGATTGTAGATATACTTCGTGATCCGCCTTGTATCTTCCACAATTGGAGTCACCCAATCAAGTTTTCCTATGTCCTCCAAAAGAAGGTCAAGGACATGTGTTGGACAATGTGTCCAAAATAGAGTGGGGCGCCTCTCTTGGAGGATTTTACCTGGCATATTAGTAAAAATTATCAATAATTAGTTTCCATATTTCACCTCAAAACTAAATTAAATCACTTATTAATATTTAATCATATGCAACATAAAATTATCTGCTTCCACGTTATCTGTGATGATTTGCAACACATTCTCTATTCCCACCTCCATCACAATATTCTCCAACATTAATGTCAATGTTTGTGTAGTTTTCACCTTGTTGGAGGCATCAACCAATTTTCAAAACACCACATTGTCCTTGCAAGCAACCAAAAAATTAATGATGGTTCAGTTTTTCCCATCTATTCGCCCATCAGAAAGAATGGTGCAGCCAAATTTACTACACTCTCTTTTTGGTCCTCCACCACTGCTCTAGCCCTATCAACTGCATTTATGAGCAACCTACAAAATCAAAGTGAAATCAAGTCTTAGTACACAGTTTATATTTAATAAACAAGAAAAAAAAAATTAAAATTTAAAAATGAAATCAAGTGGATTTTGATTATTTACTAACCTCTCACTAAAATCCTTGTGAGAAGGGCCTTGTACCCTTTTCTCGAAACTGTCATTGTTGTCACCAAATTTAGCCAATAGGGACTCTCAACCACACACAATGGGATGTCGTTGAAATACCAAAAATCAGCAACAACAATGTTTGTTTTCTCATGTGCCTCCTTGTTCCATCCAATGGCCTCTAATGATGGTTGTGCTCCAGGTGTGTTCCTATGCACAAAATAATTGTCTATCCCTAATGTTGATGGTGGTGAAGAAGCAGACACTCTACTAGAGGAAGCAGAAGCGGTAAAATTGGAGCCACTCTGTTTGCGGATGCATGAGCCATGAAGAGAGCCTACTATGCTCTCAAGTGATGTTGCTTCTTCTTCAACATCAATAGGAGCACCTTGAGTTTCAGCTATGGCCGCCCTCACAACTAATCTTCCCCTCTCCCTTTGTAATTTTTTCTCTTCCCCGGCTGCAAGTAGGGCATTAACAAATCTTTTTCTCTTCTTTATTTTTGTCACATGGATTTTTATCATGCTTCCTAATGCCTGCAAGGTGGTATTTGAGGTAGTTTATGCCTCCATAAATTACTCTCACATTTTATGCAAATCACCTTCCCAAGCTCATCCAGTGCTTTATTGGCATAGCTCCATGTTTTATCTCTAGCATTTTTAGGTCGGGTTCCTATATATCCAGAAGGGCATGGTGTTAGTGGCAACACTTCCTCTGAATTTGTCATGCTGATTTAACGGTTAACTGCTACCCTACACAGAAATTAAAAACACAAAATAAATATTTTAGTTAAACAATTAAACAAAGTTACAAACTATCTAAATTAGTTTCAATATTTTTAGACATCATTCAAAGTTCAAAAAAAAACTAAACAAATTGCTAGGGTTTGATATTTAAAAAAAAACTAGATATTCTTCAAAAAAATAGTGATAGATTTAAAGAAACTTGTCTTAAATAGTGTTGAATCTTGTTCTAATGGTTCAAAATCATTTCTAACTACTTAGGAATGATTTTGTATTCATTTAGATTAAACAAAAAAAGAATAGAATGTTTTTAAAAAATATAAAAATAAACTCAACAAACCTAACTGGGAATGTGATTTTTCTTGAAAAATCGGTTGAAATCCATCTTAAATTCACGTGAATTCGCCTCCAATACTTTGCAATCACCTAGAAAGGCCTTGGAAGCCCAACAAACTCCTTCCTTCACAAACCCAACAACTGCAAACAAGAACATAACAAAAAAAGTGTCATTTTTTGCATTTTAACTCAGGTATATAGGGATGGGCAAGTTTTTTTTTTAAACTCAGCGATTAATTGACGAGTTTTTCCGAAAAACTTGGCGAGTTTGATCTGTGAGTTTTTCTTTGGTTTACTCACCGACCTAAAAGTTTTGGCAATTATTCGGCGAGTCTTGCAACACTACTTCTAGCCTTATAGGCTTTTATTTTTGAAATTTTTTTTGTGATGGCAATATATATAAATTTTTGAAGAATGTAGTTGTCAAAATGGCACTTGCATTTCCTTTGAAGAGGAGGAACTATAGGCAATGGAGCAAATATATTATCAACCATCTTAGTGAGCTCCAATTACTACCAATGTTTGTAAAATCAAATTCCTAGTCTTGGCACACCTTGTGAGCATAATATTTGGAAAGGTTATAGGGCTAAGGTCTTAAGAGTCATTTTTGAGAATATCAATTATGATATTTTGGAGTCATTTATACATTTTGAGTGCCCACATGCTCTTTGGACTCAATTTTGAGAGTTGTATGAAGATCATGATTATGATGTCCCTGATTTAGCAGGTATTTGGGGGACATGTTTATTAGCCTATCATTGTGACCCTCATGGGCTAATGATTGTATTTGAGGGTCTCTTGGTCAGGACTTACTATTTATGGTAAGTTTCCTTCTGCCAATTTTCATTTATGGCAGGGTGTCCGAACAGTTGGCTTAGCAGAGCAGAGGGGTTGGATTGGCTCGGGTTGATTATATTATTAATAAATTAAGCAAGGCTTAATTAATTATATCTTGAAGTTTAGTTATTAATTCAAGTCATTAAATTTTCACTGATAAAGTAATTTGACTTATGTTGGACATGTCATTAAAATTGATATGTTTATTATTTTAAATTGTCCAAAGTTTGGAGAGGGTAAATTTTAAGTTATGAATGGAATATTGAAGAAGCTAGATGTTTTCGAGCCTTCATGATGAAGTTTCATCTCTTTATAGAGGCTTTCAAAATCCTTCATGGGTTACCTTTTGATCATATTGATTTTTATGAGTTTTGCTTGGAGTCGAGATTTAAAAGAGAGGGTTTCAAGAAGTTTGGGCAGATTGCATTGTAAATGCAATACAACGATCTGCACTTTGAGTTGGTTGATACCAATGAATTGTGAATGTGAATTTCAGAATTGATTAAGCATTGGAAGAAGGGAGAATGGAGTTTCAGTTCAAATATGTGTGCACATTCTGAAACGTCTTGAGGCATCCATCCTAAGCCGCGGCCAGTACTTCCAACCGTGGCCTTCCTGCGTGAGCCACCAACATTGCCTCTGTCCACCCGACCACCTATGCTATCAAGACGTGACCATACTGGGAGTTGCCGCCAGTATTTACATGCATTGCGGCCAATAGTTCATGTGTTGCAGCCAGTAAAATTTGCATTACGACCAACGTATTGAAGGGGAATTGTGAGGCAGTGTGCTTCTTTCGATATTAGTTTGCAATGTTGACAGTAGTTAATTCATGTATGGTGATTTGATTATGAATTATGGTATGAGTATTATTTAGTTTAATTATTGTTTAAAATCATTTGGTGCAATTGCAATCTTGTTCTAATACTGAGAAATTACAAAAAAAACACATATTTGCAAAGAATTATAAAAACATTTCTTATTCCGAGTCAAAAGAGAATTATTGCATTAAGATTTCAAGGGAAGAACCAGGCAGGTTCTTTACAATGGTATCACAGCTTTCATCTAGCCAGCCTGCAATGGAATTGGGCTTAAATAATGGAAGGTGGCAGATATAGACAAGGATTTCATACACACACAAAGGCAAGAATTCTCCGCCACCGAGTGATTAGGAACAAGGGAATATGGGAGACAGAATTCCAGATAATACAGGTAGTTATGAGAATAGAGAATCTAGGAAAGTGTTCAGGAATATTGCACGAAGTCAGCAAGAGTTGACGGCTGGTCAACAATAGATGGCAACTGTCCTACAGAATCTATAAAATACTTTGCAACGTATTTCCTTACCTCGAGATCAAGGCATGGATAGAGATATTGGGAGTATCTCAACTGGTTCTCACAAGACCAGAGTTGATTTGACAGGTAAACAAGATAGATCTCTGCGTCCTACCTTCTTGAGACCTGAGATCGATGTCATTAGTTATGATGGCGAGGCTTTATTTACTGATGACATATTAGCTTTACATACAGAGTGGGATGCTTTACCTCACGAAGTAAAGAAACATCTTAATTTTGACAAGTTTATGACTCAGAAGAGAGCGTTCTAAAGGTATAACAGATGGGAGACAGAGACATGTGAACCATGAATTGAAACAAGCAACCAGCAAACTGACTTTGACACTTTGATGGGAGTGGGAAGATGACAGCTAGAGCTTGGATTCACAAGCTTGATACTTATTTGACTTTACGTCCTATGTCTGAAGAGGACCCCATCAGGTTTGTTGTTCTGCATTTAGATGGTATAGCTTACATCATGATCAGATTGTATCCTACTAGGAGTTTGTAGATGGATTGGTAGAATGTTTTGATCATAAGGATCCACAAACTTATTCTTGGGACCTTGCTCAGCTCAGGCAGATAGATAGTTTGCAATCCTTTATTGTTGAGTTCCCGAGACTCTTTGTCATGGTTCCTAATATGACAGAGAAACGATTGGTTATATTATTTACAGACGGATTACAGGAGCTCTTAAGGGGGTGTCTTAGGGCATTTGATCTTCAGTTCCTATAAGGGGCCATCAAGAAAGCTAGGAACATGGATCTTGCAGCGTCTAAAGGGCAAACGCAACCTAAAACCACTACTTTACTAGCAAATGAGGTACCCCCACCAGTGGTTGATGGAAAAAAGAAATTTGTTGGGAAACATGACGAGGTGACTCGTGAGGATCTGAGGAGGGGACAACTTTCCTATTTGTGCAAAGAGCCTTTTGACAAAGAGCACACTTGTCCTTTGAGGCCTAAGAGTAAGCAAAACCATTCTATGTTGGTGTACTATGATGAGGTTGAAGCTGAGACATCTCATCAACTTGTTGATTCAGATATTGATGAGGGCCAGAGGGTCATTACAGAGTTTGGTCCTGATGCCAGGCTATCGCCCATAGTGTTGTCTACTGCTGTGTCACTTCCCTCCACTTTCAGGATGAGAAGATTAGTGGATGGACATCAGTGTATTTCTATGTTAGACATTGGGGCCATACATAATTTCATACATGAGGGATTGGTTAGGCGGTGTGGTCTTCCAATGGAGGAGTTCGCCAGGTTCCGAATCAAGGTGGTAGATGGCTACACCCTTACCTGTGCCAGACGTATACGTCATCTCTCATTATCTCTTGGTGACTATGAGATGTAGTCATATTTTTATGTGATTAACTTGGGGGAGATGGATGTTGTGTTGGGCATGCAGTGGTTATAGGATATCAAGGCATTTTATCTTAGCTTGCGCTCGATGGAGATGAAATTTGAGTACCAAGGTAGGAGTTGTGTTGTCAGGCATCACATAGGGGAGTTTGCGCACTGTGTCTGTGTATGGAGGATAGAAGAGACATTTAGAGACATGACATGATTCAAGTGGAGCAGATCACATGTCATGTCTCCCGCAGTTCACCGTCACAGAGTTCAGATCAACATATAGGTGTAGTTCACTTTGTGAACAATCCCTTGTTTGATATTGATGTTACTACGTCATATGATAATCCGTTATTTGAGTTTGATGCTGGTCTCCTTCTAGTCATGAGTGACAATGATGTTTGGGATTTTTCCAGTACGCTAGGATGTCAATCAGTTCTTACAGGATTTCAGACGGGGTTTTCTGAGGAGTTTTCTGAGGTGTATACAGTCAGGAGTGTATACAGCTTCACATTTGATCCTCGTATTAAGGATATCTATTAGGTGAAAAATTCTCCAGTGCATGAGTTTGGTGATTGGTTTGACAACTTATCTTATGATGAGAAAGGTGGCAAGACTAGTATCCTCCTTGAACTGTGTCCATGTGATGTTCCTGCTTCAACATCTCTAGTTCAGGCGTTGAGTTTGGTTTTTATGATTTTGTTGATTGTTCAAATAGTGTTGTCTGTTCAGGAACCAGTTGGTGATGAAAGGTATATTACGTGTTTTTATCCATGGGATCCTGGTGGAGGAATGTTTTCCTTTGGGGTTGGAGTTGGTGAGCTCCTTGATGTTGAGTTTCCTAGGGACACGATCCAAGATTTCGATTGCTTGTGGACAAGCAATCTTGAGGAGGGAGGACTGTGATGTCCCCAATTTAGCAGGTATATGGGGGACATGTTTATTAGCCCATTGATCGCTCATTATAAAGGCTCAGAAACTAGGCATAATCATTTAACTCAGGGATTGGACATCCAACTAAGCACTTCATCCTCTTTATAAGAAACTCATTTAATATGTCAAACCCAGGGACATGTTACTTGAAACGGGCCAGAAAAATATATGCACCAAGCACTTTCTCAACCAATCACTCTATAATCGATGCAGGAAACAAATGTTGGAAAGAAACTATTCTATGGCTGCAGGAAGTAAATGCTTTTGAAGGGAAACTATACTATTACTGCATGAAATGAATACGAGAAAAGGAAGTTAAGCTATTGCTGTGAGAGAAAATACTTGAAAGTAAATGATGGAAGTGAACGCTACTAGCAGAATGGAAGAGTGCACAAACTAACTACAATGCCTTAGTTACCCTGTTGTTAGGCTACAGGAAGTGATAGTTGTCCCGTGGCTTTGGCTGCAGGAGCTATTCAGCATAGGAATTGAAATGATGGAAATGTAGGAAAGCGAACTAAACTAAAATGAATCTAAATATGGACTCCTCACCAAGTGGCCCCCCTTGGGTGAGTACCCAAAACACTCAATTACATAATTAATCTCAACACTTCATTTGCTCATTAAAATGAATAACAAAGTACAGAGATTCTCATAAGCAGTAAAACAATAGAATTGAACCATACTACAACTATATCCTAATAATGCCTTCATTTCTCATGCAGGAGCGGGGCTTTATTTAAAGGAAACATCTAACTGCTAAACTCAACACGCCCTAAGAAAAGGCGGAGCTTTTATTACAAACAAGTAATAGAAAGGAAAGCTAGAAAGCAGGAAATGGAATCGGTCCAGAAAAGAGGAAAGAGCTACTTTCACAGCAAATCTAACTTCCCACTCTCCTAGATTTCATCAAGGAACTTATTGCGTTTGCCAAGTATTCACTCAACCGTTTCCACCTGGATTAACTGGAGACCTTTCGCTAATGCTACATTGATGTTCCATCTATGTGTGTCTACTACAGGACCGAGTCAAGCGTCCAGCACA
This sequence comes from Thuja plicata, assembly GCA_018584345.1. Lineage (NCBI taxonomy): Eukaryota > Viridiplantae > Streptophyta > Pinopsida > Cupressales > Cupressaceae > Thuja > Thuja plicata. The sequence continues at coordinate 240,731 of MU226208.1, forward strand.
TGGACATGCTCACTTGATCAAGACGACGGTTGCTACTTTGATGTGTTGCATTTAAACTGTTAGGATAAGAGCATTCATGGAAAATAATCATTAAAGTACATATGCATTATCTATCGCCCAATCAGTTAATTCATCCATAAAACATGATCATGATTCCATAGTAATAAATAGAGCATATTCATCCAAATAAAGCATATTAAGTAAGCATATGTCCATAGCATAGGTTTAGTGGTTGACTACCACAT
>MU226208.1:241025-253126 GCA_018584345.1 Thuja plicata
GACTACCACATATTAGCAGTTTTAAAGCATAAAGTCTTGGAGTAAATAAGAGAAAACATGGAAAAAGACCTATCAAAAGTTCTCCTAGGGTATCTAAAGTATGCCATTAAAATGGCCTATCATTTTTCCCCCTACGAAGACTAGTGTCGGTCCTCAAGCACTGAGACATTCTGGATCTTTGCAAGTACCCAGAGGTCTCCTTCCTGTGTCTCTCCACTCATGGAGGTGCCCACTCTCCAGTAAAATCCATTTGTCCTCTCCATCTTCATGTGTCTTCTTAGTTCCAGTTGCTCATCCAGTACATTATCCACACAACTGTATAGCGGCCATAAAAAGAGAGGAGGTTGAAAGGTAAGTGGAAACCATCTTTCGGGTCGTGGTTGACATCCCAGGTGTATATACCAGTGAACACACTACATTGCAGCTCATAGGTTGATCACACTGAGTGGTTCTGCCTTTTTGAGTGCCATAGTTAATCAACCCCATCTCTGCCTTAATCCCTCGGCTTCTATGTTCCCATCTGCTAGTGACAATCTCTCAAATACCGCGAAAACTTCTTCACGGCTATCCATAATTCTTTTTCTGGGTGCAGAATCATAAAACCCATAAACAATTTGCTTCCAATCACAATAAAGTCATCGAGGTGACCGACTTTCAGGATGAAGAGGCAATGAAATGGACTGTTCAAGTATTTTGTACCTATGCAATTGTTCTCCATAATTAATCTCATTTTGGGTCCAGGAAAGGAGGGCAGACAAATGAATATCGCCAACAAAAAGCAAGGGATTCCAATCAATGTTAGAAGGAACAACATAATTGTGAAGATATAACTCGCATAACAAATTTCGGACACAATCAGGTGAGTATTATATGCGGCCACAGATTCCTGCGGGGTTCCTGTGCCTGAGTTGAGATCCCAAAGGACTCTCATTAACTTAAACATTAGGAATTGTTCCTTAAGGCATAGGGTATAAACCCTTGGTGGTGGTCTGCACTCTATTAAACCCAGAATTATGTCTGTAATTTTATTTATTTTACTCTGCAAGAATTGAATTTCTTGTTGTTTCCTCTCGAGTTCCCTTCTCAAGTTTGCCTTCTCTAACTCCCACATTGACTTTTGATATTGTATCTCATTAAAATAGTCAACTAAGAGGGTATGAACAGTTACCTCTTATGGCTTCCTGTGTGGGACTAGCTTGGCTACTTGTTGGCCTTCCTTTTTATTTTCACAAACTAGCACGTCAACTGGAACAAGGGCCTTTTCCCCGTGATTGCCTTCTTGCCAAGAAGAAGATTCTTTTTTGGCTCCCTTGGGTTCTACTGCCTTTGGAATTATACACTCTTCTTCTTTACCCACATCAGCGGCTGCAGGATCCTCCTCCATCATATCCTGGTGTTCTGCAAACACGTTGCCTGCTTGGGGTTGTTCTTGTGAAGGCTCCTCGGAGGAGACATTGGGAGAAGAGTCAACCATAATAGGGGAATCCTTGCTATCTATTTGTGTAGTGTTCAAAGGAACACTTCTTCGTAATGGAGTATCAACAAAAGCTGCAGGATGCTTCTGTGAAGTTCTTCTTCTCTTGACAGGTGTGGCTGTAGGAGAAACAGTAGAAACACGAACATCTTGACTCATATATTCCGCCATCTTGGCCTTACCCTTACCCTTCTTATCTTTTTTCTCGGATTTTAGGGTCTGAGAAACTGTGGGAACCTCGGCTCCTCCGCTCCCTAATATAGGGTTTGGATGGCCGGATGCCACATTCTCCACATCAATTCCCGAAGGAGAAGGATTCCTAAAAGGTCCTTCTAGCTCAACAAATTCCTCATCCTTATCACGATTATTCCCTTGTTGTTCTTGAATTTTGGGTTGTCGCCCTTCTCCATGCAACTGAACATGAGGCGCTGTAATAAATTCATCCCAGGACATGGGAGAGACATCCCACAGTGACCTTTCCACCAAGAGCTTGATTAAACCGTGGTGGCTCACTGCATTTTGTTGCCCCTTTCATACCTCTTCAGCACTTAAATTTAAAAGGGCATAAAGAAAATTGGGGACATTTACCAAACGGCCATGTTGTAAATGATTCAATAATTTGAAGTGTATTGCATGTAGAAAAGAAAAACGGCCCTCACAGGTAATGTACCTGATAATATGTACTCCCAACTGAGGATAATCTCCTGGAAGAGATAACCGCTTAACACCTTGTTTGTTGTAATCTACTGGAACATCTGCTGGTAAAGAAAACTCTGCTCTAGCTGTGCGTGAATCGTGCCTATGCAGAAATGCTTCTCTCGTGGAAGGAAGTCCAGAGACTTCGACAATTCTTGCTTCAGAAGCTTCTACTCGCAGCCCTTTGATATAAGCAACACCATTGTTGTAAGTCCTCAAGAATTCTAGTGTTGTCGCTTCATCATGACCATTCAACCTTACAAAGTAGGTCAGCCACCCAACTCTGTTAAAAACCTGAACATTAGTCTGGTCCTATAACAATGGCAACTGGTTTTCTGGTTCGTGCCATATAGGCGGACCACCCATCCTGTTGTTTGAAAACTTCAACAATTTCTGAAAAACCCTCTTATTCCACTGCTACTTATTATGTTTGCTGAAATGCCATTGTTATGCCCATAATTTGAATAAAGCTTTCTAGTTTTCTGGGTAACGCAGACAAGACACAAAAGAAATTTTTGAAATATTGCTGTAAATATAAGCTGGGATTTTGAGTTTAAAAGACAGGGCTGATTTCGAAATGTTACACGCAGGGATTGTCAAATTATCATTTTTGACATGACAACATAGTACAATTCTTGTCGCAAATATATTAATGACAAAGGATGGAAATCATGAGAGAAAATTTTAAACTGACAGAATATGAGCTGATGGAAATTGTGGGATAAGTCATTTATTACACACAAAACCTATCAGACTGCTCCCTACAAAAAAGGTGACAAGTGTCTGCACTTGCGTGGCTAAAAAGTACGGCAAAATCGTGGATGAAACGCTACATTAATTACAATGTATCATAATAATATTAAATGAAGCAAAAAAAATTTTGAAACAATAAAGTAATGCGTACCTTTGAATATTATACCTTGAAATGCCCGAATCCGAAAAGATTTGATGACGTGGGCATAGCAAAAATTCAAGCTGGCGCAATAATGAGGTGACGTGAATGTGATGATGGCAAAAAAAAGTCATGAAAAAATTGATGGGATGTCATTTTTAATATGGAAAAGTGATTTTCGTGGGAAACGAAAATTTTATTATGACTGCATGTGGAAAAAAATGTCAAAAAGACGACCGAAGCAAATAATTACTCCGATTGTCTACAGGAAGGCTCTCAGCAGGAAGAGGTCCTTCGATTGCAAGAAAGTCTTCAACTAGAGGAGGTTCTTCGGCTACAGGAAAGTCTTCAGCTGGAGGAGTTTCTTCGGCTGCAAGAGGTCCTTCGGCTGCAGGAGGTTCAACTGGGGCAGGAGAAATCTCAAACTGCCGCAGGAAATCGGCCTTTGTCTCAGGTTTATCGTACAGGCGAAGCCTATGACCATTCACCAGTAACTTGAAACGTACAGGGCCAATGGTGAATAATTGAACTGCTCTGTTAGAAAACATGTATAATCTCATAAGGGCCAAGCCAACGTGTTGTAATCTTACCTTGGGTTTCTTGGAATCTGGAGTCATACAAAAGAGCCCAGTCGCCAGGAGCAAACTGTTTGGTAAGGATATGAGAATCGTGCCACTTTTTCCGTTCTGTCTGAACCAATTCAGTGTGCTGCAGGGCGGCTTTCCTTATCTAATCCAGCTGGTTAATATGCAGGATCTTGTCGCGTTGTGCTTCAGTAAGATCAATGTTGAGTTGTAATGTCGTACGTAAAGTTTTATGTTCAAACTTAATCGACATCGCAACTGTTTTTCCATATACCAACTCAAAAGGAGTAAACCTTGTTGTTGTTTTCCATGTAGTTTGATAGGCCCATACTGCTTCTTGGAGGCGACTGCTCCAATATTTCTTGTGTTACTATACTATCTTGGTGAGGATAGCTTCTATCTCCCTGTTGGTGATTTTTGCCTCACCATTCGTCTATGGATGATAGGGGCTAGATTTCCGGTGGTGAATATTATACTCGTTCATCAAAGCAATAATCAACGTAGAGGTAAATTGAGCTCCTGATCAGTTACTAACTCTCTGGGTACACCATAACGCGTGAATATCTCCTCATATAGAAATTGTGCGACCTTGTTATCCCTTGCATGCTTCATGGCTCTAACTTCCACCCACTTGGTCACATAATCAGTACATGCAAGGATGTACGAATTGTCATTTGATGCAGGACTGATGGGACCGACAAAATCGATTTTCCATTTATCAAATGGAGTCACCACTACTTGAGGAAAGAGTGGCATTTCATCAGATTTAGTAGGACGCCCCATCCTCTGACATCCATCACACTTCCTAGTGTAATTGGTTGCATCCTTGTAGAGGGATGGCCAGTAGTAACCAGTGTTAAGTACCTTCATAGTTGTCCTTTTGGTAGCAAAATGTCCTCCACATGGCTCATCATGACAAGCCTGTAGGATGTCATAAGTTTCATCCTCTCGAATACACCTCAATATTTGTTTGGGGCCAGTATAGAACAAACAATCAACAATCCATGAAAAGTTAAAGTTGTCTCTATTAGTAACCACTTTTCCTTTGGGGAGAAGTGTGAAGGTACCTTTTGGGAAACCAGATAGTTAGCAATATACACGTACCATAGAGCTTGAGCTGCAATGGAGAACATGTGGTCGTCAAGGAAACTGTCATCAATGGCCATAGGTTCATCAACATTCTGTAGGCGTGAGAGAAAATTGGCCACCACATTTGATCTGCCTGGCTTATTTATGATGGTAATGTCAAAACTCCTATAGCAGCAACATCCACCTAGCTAACCTCCCTGTGATTGCTGGTTTGTTAGCTAGGTATTTAATGGCTACATGATCCGTATGCACAAAGATTTGATAACCAGTGACATAGTGGCAAAATTTGTTCAGAGCATAGATAATAGCAAATAGCTCCTTTTCGGTGACTGTATAATTCAACTCAGCACCTTGCAGATTTTTGCTAATGAAATAAATAGCATGTTTTAGAGTACCTTCCTTTTGTCCAAGAACTACTCCAATGGCATGATCAGAGACATATGTATGTATGTGGAATGGGAGGGTTCAATCAGGACCTCACAAAACAAGTGCCTGAGTCAGAACAGACTTCAGCTGCAGGAAGACTTCATCACAGTCTGATGTCCAGATAAAGTCAGAATCTTTAGTGAGCAGTGAATACATAGGACTGGCCATCTTGCTGAAGTCCTTTATGAATCTTCTGTAATACCCAGCGTGACCAAGAAAGCTTTTGACATCTTTCTGTTTGGCTGGGGTAGGCAGATTCATAATGACTTCAATTTTGGATAGGTCTACTTGAATGCCAAGAAAAGATATATAGTGACCAAGCACTACTCCTTCATGCATCATCATAAAACACTTCTCGTTGTTTAGAGACAGGTTGTGTTCTTCGCACCTAGTGAGGAATTTTTCCAGATTTGCCAATGCTTCCTCATAAGTTTCGCCATAAGTTGTAAAGTCATCCATGTAGATCTCCATACAGTCATGGGAAATGTCAGTAAAAATGTTGATAACTGCTCGCTGAAAAGTAGCAGAAGCGTTGCAGAGGCTAAATGGTAGAACTGAATAAGAAAAAGTCCCCCATGGGCAGGTGAATGTGGTCTTTTCCTGATCTTCTAGAAGAATCTGGATTTGTTATATCCATTGTACCCATCCAAGAAAGAAAATTACTTCTTTCCTACTAGAGAGTCCAGAACCTGGTCAATGAACGGGAGAGGGAAATGGTCCTTTTTAGTGGCATTGTTAAACTCACTGTAATCAACACACTCTCCACTTGCCACCTTTCTTAGGAACTATGACTAGTGAGGAAACCCACTGGTTGTCTAAGATAGGGTATATGAAACCAGCTTTAAGCAATTTTTGGAGTTCGGCTTTAACTATCTCATGGAGGGAAGGGTTGACACGCCTTTGAAATTTCCTTACCGGGTGTTTATCTTCCTTTAGATAGATCCTATGAGTGCATAACTTTGGGTCCAGACCTTTCATATCAGCATAATCCCAGGCAAAAGTTGTAATGTGGTTCTTCAGTAACTTGGTCGATGATGTTTGATGTTGAGGAGTAAGTTTGCTATTAACGTTCAAGCAATGGTCAGGGGAAACTTCCAGTTGCTTAGTGAGCTCGACCATAGATGCATCTATCAATGAGGGCACTTGGATCTCATAGGGAAGCATTTGGTGATAGAGCTGATTGGATGCAGGAGAAGATAATTGGTAATCAGAGTATAACGGCTGCAGGGAGTGGTTTGGAAAGAGCTATCCAAAGGGTCTAAGTTCGATCCATACTGGTTATGCATGATGTTGGTGATTACTTTATCTTCCTCTTGTAGCTGCAGGAAGGGATCCCTTTTTAACATCATTAATTGGGAGACCGAATTAATAACTTCAGCTTCCTCTCCTACATCTAGCCATATGGGAGAGGATAATTCCTTCCGAGGTTGAGCAAGAGGATACAAGGCCAAGGTTTTGGTGTGCTGACCATCATAAATGGTCATATCTCCTGACCGACAACCGATATAGGCAGCAATGGTAGCCAGCTAAGGATGTCCCAAAATAATTGGATAGCCTCCTAGGGTAGCTTTTGGCGAGAGGATCATGAAATCAACAAGGTAGGACCAAGACTCAAGGTTAACCATAATGTCCTCCACCATCCCATCAGGCTTTATAGTCAAACTTTCTGTGAGCTGCAAGACAGTAGGTGTATTTCAGAGGTGGTGATACCAAGGCGTTGCATGATATCCTTGGTCATGACATTAATGGCGGCTCCAAGATCAATCAAGGCATTTTTTATAGCAGTCTCATTAATAACGACCTCGACAACAGGGCTGCCAGGGCCAGAATATTTTGGGATGGTAAGCTTCCCTAACATGATGTTCGTTAGTTTGCCCAAGACATGGACAGTCTGGGGATCCTTCTTCTTGCGGCCAGGATTTTTAAAGCAAGCTTCCTTGATGGCTTTTCCATAGGTGGGAACATCTTTGATTGCCTGGAAAAGGTGAATTTGGACGCTGACATTCTTTAGTTGGTCAAGGATATTGAAAGCTACTTCGTTAGTAGTTTTTGGATTGCTATGTTGCAACCTTTGCAGAATAGGGGGAATGGTATGCTGATTGGTTTTAGCTGGCGGTGCAGGGGCTACTAAAGTAGATGGATTGTCAGGTTGATTGGGCTCCTCAGAAGGCATTTCAGTGATTACAGGAGGCTTAGGTGCAGGCAGAGTGGTACCGGACCGTAAGTGAATATCATCAAGGTTGATGGCATAAGCAGGATATTGCATGGGATACTGCGATGCGTCTGTAGCATACACATTTTGTTGAGGCGTAGGAGGTCAATTGTTGGGGTTCGACTGTGGCTGTGTAGGTAGCTGAGTAGGCTTAGGAGGCGGGTTAGTGGCTACAGGAAGCGGAAAAAGAGCTTTCTATTGTGGAGGTTGTATAGGTGGTGGCAAAAATCCTTGTGGTTGATTTGGCCATTGTTGGCCACCTCGCCACTACGAGTTTTGCTGCCAATTACCCTGTGGTGGCTGCCACACCCCTTGAGGTTGTTGCCAACCTCCTTGAGGGTTTGGCCACTATTGATTGGGGTAATTCTGCCACAGGTTCTGGGAATTGTTCCAAGGAGGATTTTGATAATTCATGGGGGGTTGCCATTGATTATTATAAAAAGGACCACTAAATGTAAGAGGGTCCTGAGGCATACCTTGTCTCTGCACCCATGGTCATCGTTGAGCGATGAAGAACAACTGCTCGTCCTCTGGTTCAATTGGTTTGTAATCAGTCAACATTTGTGTAGTCTCCATGTTAGCAACCAGTTTGCATCTGCAGTCTCTCTTCTTCTGTCTACAATGTGGGCAGAATTTTGCTAGCATGGCCTCTGCTTCCTCATATTTCTTCTTAGCCTGCATGGTGTCCAGCTGAGTGGCCATATTGTTAATGATATCTTGCTTGAAATCGGACAAGAGATTGGTTATCTCTATCCGTGAAGCACCGACACCATTGGACTTTCCCAAGGTGGACCTATATCCCCTTCCTTTCTTAACAGCAGCTCTGGAGTACTTAAAGAAGATCTTCCGGATATCATCCCATGATGCCTGGGTGATATCTCCTCCAGCCATCAGGTCTAGTGCCTCTGTGCATCCGTCATGAATGCCTCGCAAAAAGAGCAACTTCTAAGATTCTTCATTAAGCTCATGTTGGGTATTCTTCTGCAAACTGAACATGAACCTTGAGACATAATCCTCAAGACTCTCATCCTCCTTCTGGGTCATCTTAAAGATGTCATCCCCTTGCATATCATTTCCTCGACAGTACTCTTTGTATTTCAGCAAGAAAACAACCTTCATTTCATCCCAATTGTGGACGACATCCAGTCCTAAACCCATAAACCATCGCAATGCAGACTCTTTAAGTGTTGCAGGAAAAAGCTTAAGTCTGTGGGCGTCAGTGGTCTAGTCATAGCTCCTACAAAGGATATCAAACTCAAAGAGAAAGGTATCTAGGTCCTTTGTGACAAGGCTGTAAAATTTTGGAAGAGCAGAAGAGGGAATATTCTTAAGGTTGTTATTATCATGCTGGTCGGAGATGGGAAAAGGAAATGTAGTAGGATTGGCCATCCTTCGTGGCCATTGAGGTGGATTTTGAGGTGGGTTTTGAGGTTGATAGATGACTAACTACCAAGGATTTTCTTCTTCAGGATTCTGGAATCGTAGGTTGGCAAAGGCTTCAACAAATAGATTGGCTTTTGGTTGATCCTCGACGAAACCACGGAAGTCGCCCTCAGAAGATGAGGATGGTGAAAGGGCTTTAGGAAGCTCAACAATAGCATCAACGAACTGGCTTTCTTCATCAAATAGGTTACTGGATTGATTTGGCAAGTACCTTCCTCAGGCGTCTCTTCGTCTATTATGCATGCAGATAGCACGGAATGATGTGAATTTTTTTCTCTTCAAGATGAGGCTTAATCTACTTAAAGCGGGAAATGAAAGCATGAAAGCAAATCCTAGGAATGGTTGAATAAGAACCAGGCTCGGCACCGTCCCTGGCAGCAGCACCAAAAATGATCGCTCGTTATAAAGGCCTTAGTTACTTTGTTGTTTGGCTGCAGGAAGTGATAGTTGTCCCGTGGCTTTGGCTGCAGGAGCGATCGCTGTCAAAAAGACCTATCAAAAGTTCTCCTAAGGTATCTAAAGTATGTCATTAAAATGGCCTATCACCCATCATTGCCACCCTCACGGGATAGTGATTAGATTTGAGGGTCTCTTGGTCAGGACTTACTATTTATGGTAAGTTTCCTTCTGCCAGTTTCCATTTACGGCAGGGTGTCCGAACAGTTGGCTTGGCAGAGCAGAGCGGTTGGATTGGCTCGGGTTAATTATATTATTAATTAATTAAGCATGGCTTAATTAATTATATCTTTGAGTTTAGTTATTAAGTCAAGTCATTAAATTTTTAATGATAAAGTAATTTGACATATGTTGTACATTTCATTAAAATTGATATGTTTATTATTTTAAATTGTCCAAAGTTTGGAGAGGGTGAATTTTAAGTTATGAATGGAGTATTGAAGAAGCTAGATGTTTTTGAGCCTTCATGATGAAATTTTAGCTCTTTATAGAGGCTTTTGAAATCCTTCATGGGTTACCTTTTGATCATATTGATTTTTACAAGTTTTGCTTGGAGTCGACATATCAAAGAGAGGGTTTCAAGAAGTTTGGGCGGATTGCATTGTAAATGCAATACAACGATTTGCACTTTGAGTTGGTTGATACCAATGAATTGTGACTATGAATTTCAGAATTGATTAAGCATTGGAAGAAGGGAGAATGGAGTTTCCGTTCAAATATGTGTGCACATTCTGAAATGTCTTGAGACATCCATCCTAAGCCACGGTCAATACTTCCAACCGTGGCCTTCTTGCGTGAGCCACCAACATTGCCTATGTCCGCGCGACCACCTATGCTAGCAAGTCGCAGCCATACTGGGAGTTGCGGCCAGTATTTACATGCATTGCGGCCAGTAGTTCATGCATTGCGGACAGTAAAATTTGCATTACGACCAATGTATTGAAGGGGAATTGTGAGGTAGTGTGCTTCCTTCAATATTAGTTTGCAATGTTGACAGTGGTTAATTCATGTATGGTGATTTGATGATGAATTATGGTATGCGTATTAGGTAGTTTAATTATTGTTTAAAATCATTTGGTGCAATTGTAATCTTGTTCAAATACTGAGAAAATACGAAAAAAAAAAATTGCAAAGAATTTTAAAAACATTTCTTATTCCGAGTCAAAAGAGAATTATTCCAGTAAGATTTCAAGGGAAGAACAAGGCAGGTTCTTTTCAATGATACTCTGTCATCTCTCGATGCTCCTCTTTCTAATTATGATGTGTCTATTCATTCTTCATAGTAGATAATCCATGTTTGTGATCCTTTGGAGTTCACAGTTGCTTTAGAGGTTCTTGATTCTTTATCAAAGGTAGTTGATCTACCTTCACTTGAGACTTCCATTGGTCCTGATCAACAGGATTAGCATTATCTTCTTGACTGGGATTCCTATTTTACATTCATTCATTATTTTTGGAATCAACGTTTCAAATTTGGGAGACACATTTGAGGGTTTAACTCTCCAATTTGATGTTTGTTGTGGCACTTCCATTGTCACTTCATCTTTGTCTTTGGATCTTGTTCAAAATCAATTTCCAATTGTTCCTTGTTTGCCACCTTCTCTTATGATTGGGCATGTTCCTAATTGATTTGTGGTGACATTTGAATTCTGTTTCATCACAATTCCTATCCAGAATGGGAAGCATTCCTACATTTGTTCTTGGTTTATCTTCTTCACGAGGGGAGAAATGTTGTTTGTAGAGATTGGACCATGTTATGTCTTCAAGCACTCGCCATCTCTGCAAGACATTATCCATTATGGGCGTCTATGTAGTCTCCTTTCTTCCTCCCTCTTGGGGAATATTTGAGTATATGTCTAATGTATGTAGTCCTTGGGGGTGTGATTGAGTCCTCAATCCATGCATCTTTTTTGTTTCTCACTTTTGGAGAGGAGTTTTCTCCCATGTGGTTCTCCTTTTCTCGGCTTGTGAGAGATTTATTTGCATTTGCAGTGTACATGGGTGCCAAATATGGCCTAGTTGCCCAAACCCATCTTGCATCCAGCTCACATTGCTTAATAATCTTCTCCCTAAGTTATACTTAACGGGAGGGGGTGTTGGAAAAAATTAATGTTTACTCATGTAGCTTAAGTTTAATTTAGGCGTTATTATTTAATTAGGTTCATATTTTAGTTGTTGGTGTTAAGGAAAATTGGATCAGAAGATATTAATATATAAATATATTAAGTATAGTTGATATTTGCTGTACAATGCAATTGCCGTTTTTATTGATTGATTATCCATCAAATATCAACTATATATATTAAGTTGAATCGGTGTAACTATCAACAGTCACATCCTTTTATAAATGCCGACTGTTTATAACATACGCCATAATAATTATGGTCGCTATTTTCCATAACCTGTCGGCAGTGATTTGTTATCTTTGAAAGGTCACGATATTTATCGTGACTGTTATACATGAACAGTCACGATAATATCGTGACTGTTTATGTATAGCAATCACGATAATTATCATGATACATAGTTTAGTTTAATCAAGTTATAATAATACCATTCGATTTGAATATCATTTATTTTATGATATATATATGTATATATATATATATATATACGTATATATATATAACATAATTTATGTTTGATATATTATTAGTATATATTATATATTTAATTTAATATATGTTCTATATCTCATTATATATATATATATATATATATAATAGTTATACGTCGTTTTAGTAAACACGAACGAACATATTTTAACACTCCCTCTTGAGAGAGAGTTTACCAAGTTTGTAGAATTTTCATATCATAATATATGACTCA
>MU226208.1:257642-271955 GCA_018584345.1 Thuja plicata
TATATATATAACATAATTTATGTTTGATATATTATTAGTATATATTATATATTTAATTTAATATATGTTCTATATCTCATTATATATATATATATATATATAATAGTTATACGTCGTTTTAGTAAACACGAACGAACATATTTTAACAGTTGGTAGTTATATGGTGATTCCAACCTATCGGTTTATTCTTTGTTGTTATAAGAAAGGTTTTGTACGTTATTTTGTATCACAATACATTCATCCATTGGCAAAATATTATTTCTCTGCATTGTGAAGGTTTATAGTTGTTTGTAGGTCTTGGGAAGTTGATCACTCCAACAGTACTTAATAACAATTTCCACAAAAATCACTTGTTCATACAAGGATTTGGCATTACAATTTGGCTCGTTTTACTATCTCAAGCTGGAACATTGACACCCTCAACTCGTCATGTTTTCTAAATTTCAGGAAGTCCCTACTGCTGTGTAAGGAAGAAAAAATATATTACAAAAGTGTGTTTCTACAACTAGGCGTTGAAAGAAAACTGTTGTATTTTGTAATGTCCCCTTTTTATGATTGTTAGGACACTACGGGAATTACCAAATTCCTTCTATAGTTGTTTACTAATGCAATGTGATGTGAATGAAAAATATGTCTGGTAATTCCAAATGCTAAAATGGAAGAAGTGAGCTAATGAATTGTGAAATGAATATAATGTGCAGTAACAGTGATCAATATGTTATGACGCAATATGAAATGAACAACGGATTATGTATGGAAATGGAATAAACGTATTTACAATTGTAATTCCAATGCCACAATGGAATACAGTGAATCTTAACAAGGCTGCGACTGCAATAGATAATTAGCAGTTCGAATATGTATCAATGGTTGTCTCTGATATAACAACATGGAATATGCACATACCCAAGAGCCATCTCTGATAGGCAAATGAATTATATGCTGCTATGACAGCATGATCAATAGGCAGGATGTCGTCTCTGATATTCTTTATATGACTGCAATCTGCGATTTCTGGAGCCGTCTCTCATATGGAGATATAATTATGCTCTATGTTATTGTGTCGTCTTTGATCTGCTATATAATACTTGCACTTTCAAATATAAGAGGTTGCGATAGCAACCGATATGCTCAGCAAGCAAAGTCCACAAGGGAACAAATTATAATTTTAATTCTCATACGCGCTTCTCATAGCAGATCGACTTTGGTATTTTATTATATTTGAAAAGGCACAATGAACCCCTGCCATCATTAGTTTATCTGTACCATCATGATCAATGATAATCATAGTGATTTGGATCAGCTGTTATGAATCGCCTTGTTATGTAATAATAATATGATTAAGGATTAATCGTATGTAATGAATAAGTGTCGATACAGATGAGTATCCATTGCTTAGACATTTTAATTACTCATAATAATCTTCATGATTATTATGTGTTGATGTTTGTAGCTTCGATCATATAAAATGAATGAGATATTAATATTATGAGAATAGATTAAATTATGCACATACATATACATACCAATATATATAATAATAATAGATATTATTATTATTATTATTATTATACATAATCAATTGTCATTATATTAATCTCATAATAATGAATAGACATGTCCCCATGGGATATGTCTCTCCTAGCCTCATTCTCAATATAAATGAAAGAGAGATTGTTGCATTTGGAAAACACATACAACATAGAGTGTTATTACATTTGTAGCTATCCTAAAACTTAACATGGTATCAGAGTCAGACTGCAAATGTAAGAGAGTAGTTTGTTGATGGGGAATTTGTGACTGCCTCAGCAAATACAGTCTCAGTACAGGGACCATATCTCACAAATACACCGTTGAATTTTGCTGCATTTTGGATATGTTGGTGATAAACAAATTTCAAAGAATCTCACTGGAGCGATTGGAGAGAAAGTGTCGGGTTCAATAGTTATGACCGAATTTATACGGGTCTATGTGAAATTCCTAAAAGCAGCTTTCATTAAAGAGAGATATTAATTTGTTATGATCGTGGTCAAGCATTAACAAAGAAGCATGTATTCAAGGAAGGGTGTCTCTGTCTAGAAAGAAAGCATCAATTATAGAGTGTCACCTCTCTTGGAGCAATCAAGTCATTTCATAAGAAGACATGAGAATTGTTCAACGATATAAGAGTTGGAATTGTACATTGTGGGGGGAGAATAATAACCAATGTTACATTTACATTTGAACCATCCTTAGTGGGGAGATAATTCAAAGGGGAGATGTCTCTCAAATACTCTGAGAAGGTGTTTTATGATTTGATGTATATGGACCTTCATTGAAGCAACTTGTGTCAAGGATGTTGATGCGTAGATAAGTATTTATTATCCTTGAATATTACATTTATCTACTCATTATAGTCTCTCTCTCATCTGTATTTATATACGTACTATAAGAGCTATTTGCCTTGATCTTTTCCGGAGATGCTCTTGCAGGAAAAATAAGATTGATATCAGATTGAGAGGGAGTCTGACTCTTCAGAGGTAACTCTGGACGAGGAGCTAAGAAGATTGATATCAGACTCAGAATGAGTCTGACAGTTCATCTTAAGCAATCTTGGATGATCAACAAATTGATATCTGCTCAATGAGTTCTTCTCTGTGAGAGAAGTTCGAGGTGAAATCCCTTGTTTTCACCCTTTGCGCCGAGGCATGATGGATGTCATGTGTGTGACTCCATATTTTTAATGGGTCTGCCCCATGTGTACATCATGAGGAAGGGACAACTTCCAAATGATTATCACTTGTATTTGTGAGAGTTATTGAAAGGTGACGATCTTACAATAACTTGACCTTCTATTGTGATAGACATCGTGTGATGGCTGAAACTAATCACAATAGATGATTTCCTGCATGGTGGATTCAGTTCCTTAAACAGACCATTAACCTTCTATTGTGATAGACAATGTGTGATGGCTGAAACAGATCACAATAGATGATTTCCTGCATGGTAGATTTAGTTCCTTAAACAGACCATTGACCTTCTATTGTGATAGACATCGTGTGATGGCTGAAACATATCACAATAGATGATTTCCTGCATGGTGGATTATGTTCCTTAAATAGGCCATTGACCTTCTATTGTGATAAACATCGTGTGATAGCTGAAATAGATCACAATAGATGATTTCCTGCATGGTGGATTTAGTTCCTTAAACAGACCATTGACCTTCTATTGTGATAGACATCGTGTGATGGCCGAAACAGATCACAATAGATGATACCTTACATTAAGGATACATTACCTATGGAAATTTTTGAGTTATGGTGAATATCATGAGACTTGATATTCTTGGTCAGACCATATCTCTAATATCATATTGAGGTGATATCTAAAATATTTTTTGAGTTATGGTGAATATCATTTGACTTGATATTCTTGGTCGAACCATATCTCTGATATCAAATTGAGGTGATATCTAAAATACTTTCTAAGTTATGGTGAATATCATGAGACTTGATATTCTTGGTCAGACCATATCTCTTGATATCACGATGAGGTGATATCTTCTCTTAAAAGTAATGGATCTTTTGTGAATTGCATTTTGATGAATTTTATCTTCCCTAGTTAAGAGGGAGTGTTGATGTTTGTAGCTTCAATTAGATAAAATAAATGAGATATTAATATTATGAGAATAGATTAAATTATGCACATACATATACATACCAATATATATAATAATAATAGATATTATTATTATTATTATTATTATTATACATAATCAATTGTCATTATATTAAACTCATAATAATGAATAGAGATGTCCCGTCATGGGACATGTCTCTCTTAGCCTCATTCTCAATATAAATGAAAGAGAGATTGTTGCATTTGGAAAACACATACAACAGAGTGATATTACATTTGCAGCTATCCTAAAACTTAACATTATGAAAAAACATTATAATCATGAATTAATGATTATCCATGGATCAACAATGACAGCCGATCACGGATCATAATGATGTCATTCTTGTATCTGATAATAAAACATATTGTTGGATGGATATATCCATACATGATAGAATTTTGATGATGGAACATTATAACATGCATGCATATATTCATATATCAATTATCTCAATCATGGATGTGCCCATGTGTATTTAACAATAATCCTCAATATGGTGTACTTATGTATGATGACCATGTATATGTGCATGTGTGCATATATGGATATGCCTATGTATGTAGGTGCATGTATACATGTATGTGCAAATGAGTATGCATGTACATATATATGTATATGCATGTGGATGTGTACCAGTATGCATGCACTTGTATATGTATGCGCATATGTATGTGTATGGACGCACATGTAGGTGGTGATACATCATGAATGAGTGCACTATGGAAATGTCTCTAAAAATGCAGATTCAATGCTGATAACTAACTACTATGCAGGTGATATATACATGACATGGTATGTTTACTTTTCCTTGCCTTTTATTTACATGTTATGTTCTTTTGATCAAAATTAAGGGATATCATAGTCTCCCCTCCAAAAATGCTTGCCCACAAGCATTTGACCTTTCCGCTCGTATGGGTTTCTTCTTGTAGTTGATGCAGATTTTGGGTCTCCCATCACCTTTGAAAATTACTTCCACCCTTGGCCTAGTCTTGATCTTCTAAATTTGTGTATGTTTGTGTGTAGGGAAAGTAGTTGCATGAAGTCCATATAGGGTGTGTTTCCTTCTTCCCTCTTTGAAGGAAATAGTTTGATCGTTCATGTCCTATTTGAATGGCTCAATGTGCTTTATCCATAGTAATCCTAATATGAGGTCTGCATTTCCTAATTCCAAGATGTGGAATTGGGTTGTGTAAGTGTATAATCCAAGTTGTAGTTTGAGGGGGAGCGTTATAGTGTTTCAGAATACAATTCCTCCATAAGCCAGCTTAATCTTGATGGGGTTGCATAAGAGCCTAGGTACGCCATGCTTCATGATCCAAGACTGATTGATAAAGTTGTGAGAAGAGTCGTTGTCTAAGAGTTCTTTTATGTTCCTTCCTTCTATTTGTCCTTGAATTTGAAAGGTACTTGGGGTAGGTCCCTCCAAGTTAGCTAATGTGCCTTCTTTAATTGGTTCCTGGGGTGGCTCATCTTCTAAATCAGTGTCACTGGTTGTATCTCCTTCATCGTCACTGGGTCTCACTTTGATGTAATGGATTTGCCCCTTTCCCTTGCATCGGTGTCCTGGAACCCAAGGTTCTTTGCAAGTGAAACACAACTTTTGCCTTCTGAGCTCTTGGCGAGTTTCGAAGTCTAACTTGGGATAGGAATTTACTTCTTTGTTGGAAGGAGGGGTTTTCTTTAGGGATTTGTGCTTCTCTAGAAAAAGGATTGCTTTTAGTAGTCCAAAATCCATATCTCGAGCCTTCTTGATAGCTCCGGGCAGAGAGAGGATTCAAATCCTTGACCCATCCTCTTAGTGGGTCCTGTAGACCATCCATAAAAGGTACAATCAATCTCCTTTCCAATATATCAGTTACTAGGACAGATATCCTCTGGAATTCGGTGATATAATCCTCTATGTTGCCTCAATGTTTGACTTGAGTGAGTTCTTTGAAGTGTGACTCGGGACCCTTATTGTCAAATCTCTCAATAAGCCTTTCTGTGAATTCTAGGTAGGAGGTGATTCTGGAATACCCTAAGGTTATAATTCTGTGGTGCCACCATTCGTGTGTTATCCCGTCTAAATGTACTGCTCCATACTTTATGGCTTCTTCTTCCATTGGGTTCAGTTTTAGGTAGGTATCTAGATTTTGCACCCAAGCTCTAGCTGACAATTTTGCAGATCTATCAAAGTAGGGTATACTTAGCTTCCCTACCTTCTTTTTCAATTTTGAAAATCCTTCCTTGTTTCCTCTACGAGGCATATATTTCATCCTTAGTTCAAGATATTCTTTAAAAGACATCTTGTTACTCATATCACCTACCTCCCAGTCTTGTTTGATTTGATATTGAGTTTGGGCAAAAGATAATTTGTTTCCTGTTAGCCCCACTGGTGGTGTAAAATTCGGTAATCCTGGTCTAGAACCTTGTCATTTGGGGGTGTGATTATGTGATTGTTCTTCATAGTTCCGGTGACTCTCATAGCCTTGGGTCAGGGTAGTTTGTTTGAGAACATCAATTAGCTGCTTAAGTTTATTTTGCAACTCGCTTTATTCATGAATTACTAAGTCTACCTTGCTTCCCATGTTCACTTCTTCACCCATTCATGTTTCTTTTTGTCCTTTCTTTCTTCTGTTGTATGTTAAGAGGGGTTTCCTCATTCACTTTGGGCATGAATCATGGCTCTGATACCAATTGTAATGTCACTTTTTTATGATTGTTAGGACACTACAGGAATTACCAAATTCCTTCAATAGTTGTTTACTAATGCAATGTGATGTGAATGAAAAGTATATATGATTGGTAATTCCAAATGCTAAAATGGATGAAGTAAACTAATGAATTATGAAATGAATATAATGTGCAGTAACAGTGATCAATATGCTATGATGCAATATGCAATGAACAATGTAATAACAATGGATTATGTATGGAAATGGAATAAATGTATTTACAATTGTAATTCCAATGCCACAATGGAATACAATGAATCTTAACAAGGGTGCGACTGCAATAGATAATTAGCAGTTCGAATATGTATCAATGGCTGTCTCTGATATAAGAATATGGAATATGCACATACCCTGCAAGCTGTCTATGATAGGCAAATGAATTATATGCTGCTATGACAGGATGATCAATAGGCAAGATGCCGTCTCTGATATTCTTTATATGACTGCAATCTGCGATTTCTGGAGCTGTCTCTGATATGGAGATATAATTATGCTGTCTTATTGTGTTGTCTCTGATCTGTTATATAATACTTGCACTTTCAAATATAAGAGGTTGCGATAGCAACCGATATGCTCAGCGAGCAACGTCCACAAGGGAACACATTATAATATTAATTCTCCTACACACTTCTCATAGTCGATCGACTTTGGTATTTTAATATATTTGAAAAGGCACGACGAACCACTGCCAGCATTAGTTTATCTTTACCGTCATGATCAGTGATAATCATAGTGATTTGGATCGGTTGTTATGAATCACCTTGTTATGTAATAATAATACGATTAAGGATTAATCGCATGTAATGAATAAGTGCCGATAGAGATGAGTATCCATTGCTTAGACATTTTAAATTACTCATAATAATCTTCATGATTATTATGTGTTGATGTTTGTAGCTTCGATCATATAAAATGAATGAGATATTAATATTATGAGAATAGATTAAATTATGCACATACATATACATACCAATATATATAATAATAATAATTACTCATAATAATCATGAATTACTGATTATCCATGGATCAGCAGTGACACCTGATCATGGATCATAATGATGCCATTCTTGTATCTGATAATAAAACATATTGCTGTATGGATATATCCATACATGATAGAATGGTCTGATGATGGAACATTATAACAAGCATGAATATATTCATATATCAATGATCTCAATCATGGATGTGCCCATGTGTATTTAACAATAATCCTCAATAATATGGTGTACTTATGTATGATGGCCATGTATATGTGCATGTTTGCATATATGTATATGCCTATGTATGTATGTATGTAGGTGCATGTATACATGTATGTGCGAATGAGTATGCATGTACATATATATGTATGTATGTGGATGTGTACGAGTATGCATGCACTTACATATGTATGTGCATATGCATGTATGTGTATGGATGCACATGTAGGTGGTGAATCGGTGATACATCATGAATGAATGCACTATGAAAATGTCTCTAAAAATGCAGATGCAATGATGATAACTAACTACTATGCAGGTGATATATACATGACAGGGTATGTTTACTCTTCCTTACCTTTTATTAACATGTTATGTTCTTTTGATCAAAATTAAGGGATATCACATATTTTCCTATGTAG
Source organism: Thuja plicata (assembly GCA_018584345.1). Classification (NCBI taxonomy): domain Eukaryota; kingdom Viridiplantae; phylum Streptophyta; class Pinopsida; order Cupressales; family Cupressaceae; genus Thuja; species Thuja plicata. The sequence continues at coordinate 265,648 of MU226208.1, forward strand.
TGTATGAAATGTGCCATGTGAAACTACACTGAATAAATAAGAAAGCATTCTTCTCATTCACTCATCATGTGAAATGAATAGCTTCATTGAAATAGGTAACATGCAAACACCAAAAAAAGTTCTACACAACAAAAAAGGGAAAAGAAAAATTATAAATATATGATAAAATTAATACACATACACAAGTGATTCAAAAAATGCATCAAGAATAAGCAGACTGCGATATATGCTAATCAGAATACATTTGTTTCGAATGATGAATAATCTTCAATTTTTCTTTAAAAGAGGTAAACCATAGATGGACAGAGAACATAAAAACAACCCAGCTGTTTCTCTGCATCTATACTGCCACTTTAACAATCTTTGCTATAAAAAGACCACTAGTTTTTGAGAACAATGGATCAAAGCGTAAGGTGTATTGAATAGACCCACTTTTACAAGGCCAATCCTTTGCAATCTCAATCTCCTTAAGTCCTGTAGCTCAACAAAGAAACACATACAGATAAAAATGGTTCAGAACATTTAAACAGGAATATAGATGAGTAATATGTATCCTGAAATCTACCAATCCCAGGAAACTATAATTCCATATAGATTGCCTGATAAATTAGAATAAATTTAAGTCTAACTAAAGGTGGGATGCAAATCTCAACTCCGATGAAAGAATCAAATAGTCAGATGATTCTGTGTAAGTTCAGCTTAAATAATCACATATTTGATTTCTTTGTGATTTAAATCATTCTAAAATAAGCCATTGCATACACACTTCAAGCAGCTATACTCACGAAAACAATGCACCTGCAGTTTGTTTCATATCCATGTAACGGCGTATTTCAGAATAGAATGCATCCAAATATATGTGAACACTATAACCAACCAACAAATTCGAATCCCTTCAATCGTGCCCTTTAAGTCAAACAGCCTAGTTGGAAGCTAATAATAAGATGAATCCTGAAGGAATAAAATTTTTGTAAGACTTATTATTAGAATTTTGGGTGACCTAGAGATTAAATTCATCCTAAGCTTATTTTACTAAGAAGCTCTATTATATATATGAATGTTTAGACTAAATCAAACATGACTTCTCTTTGTTTTGCTAGGGAGAGTTATAAACCATCTACACCCAATTACTTTGAGTTAATATTGATATTTTGCAAAATGATACTTTTTTTTTCTATTAGGAAAAAAGGCAAGAATTTATAGAAATATTTAGACACTGTCCCTGTAAATATAACTTTTTTGCATGGATTCCCGAATTGCAAACCATCAATCTCTCTTTATTTAAGGAAGAATTCCTGCTTTCAAGTGATAGTAATTTAGATCTAAAAAATTGAAATCATTAATAAAGAGTTTCATGGAACTAAGTTCCTCCACTTCGGGCAATTTTACATAAATTATCTCTTCCGGTCCAGTATTCATTTCCCCAATAAGATTTTTAAACTAAAATGCATAAAATGAAAACAAAGCAAAGACAGACCTGAGACTTAATATACAATGAGGTGCATAGATCTAAATAATAATAGCTCCCAGTTTTGTCAGAACTAAGCTACATACATCTTTTACACATTTGCAATGAGATTTAATGAAATTGTGAAAAGATGTCTTTTATGCAAAATCAACCCTTCACCATGAACAGAGCTAAACCAGGGGAGTTAGAAAAAGGGAGAATAGTGGAATTTGTGGTTAAATTGAACTAATATTCTAAAAAAATAATAAATTAAGGCATCATACATAATGATGCAAATGGAGTGGTCAAATATGTTCATTTCAACTTTCAAAATTTCAACCATCATTTCAGGAAGATGAACTCTATCCAAGTATAATTTGTCAAAACTGAAAGCATACAATAAGGATTATAATTAATAAGAGCCACCCTGCAACAGTGTCACTATGGGTGATCTACCCATAGCTACTGCTTAGATAAGTCAAGCCCAAATAAAATATTTCTAAAAATCAATATAATTGTGGCTGGGTTTCCACTTTTATCTTTGTAATGTAGGCATCAGACAGAGAACGAAGAACTCACAAAAATGGAATGGAGAGGTGGCTGCCAATGGCTAGAAATAATAAATGAGATAGCTAACAATATCCATGTACCAAAGAGATTAAGCGATGGGATAAGTATCACAAAGGATGTACTCATCAAAAAACTCATCTTCGGGTTCAAACTCTCCAACAGGGGAATGTCTAACTAATCAGCACCAACCAGACAGAGACTTTTGTTTCACAAGAGTCAATTCTAACTCACTCAGCAAATAGATAAAGTGGCCAGCTCTTATAGAATGAGAATGTTGAGTCAGCAACAATGGCTGTGAGAATGTCAAACTGATGAACAATATAATTCTGGAAAAACTTGATTGTGATAAAGCCAATGAACATAATCAAAGGCATCAAAATAACACAACTAGTGAAGTACTTTGTTATAATAATGTCAAAAGAGACAGAGGAAAGCAAGGTTGTCAGGTCAAGGCCCCAAGTAGACGAGGGCAAAAGAGCGATACTGAGTTAAAGCTTCCAGACTAGGATATGGATAGCATGAGAATACATTTGACACTTTCTCACAAACTCGATAGTATGGTGCTCAAGAGTGCGCCCAATGTAGCCCAATGAAGGACCTTTGCCATCAACATGACCACAAAAGCAATCCTTGCAAGACCCATTATGGTAATCTCAAAGCAACATCTGCACTATTTTCAGCAAATGCTTGACATTTTGTGGCAACAAACATGGAAAAAAGTTTTTTTGCCATGCAAGCACTATAGTTCCTTGTGAATACCATACATGCACGTGGGGTTCAATTAGATTCATTCAAGATTTTCTGTATTCATGAATCATCTTTACCAAAGACACTCGTAAGGCTTTGCAGTTTTCATGGTTTGGCAAATTCTTATAGGGAGTTTGATCTTGGATTTTCTCATAATGCTTGGCCATTGAGTTAAGTTACCTAAGGTAGTGTAAAAGCAATTTCCATTTGGTTTGCAGCCCAGCAAATAACATTCAATAATTGAAATGTAAACTCCATTTTGCACCAATGCTCACATTACCAAATATTTAGCAACTGCCCTAGAGCTATATTGTACAGTATTTCTGGGTGAGGAGGGTAGAGGATGGTGGGATGCATTTCCAGGACAGTTAGGGATGAGAGGCCTTTTTAGGGAAAAATAGGGGATGACAATTTAAAAATATGGAAAAAAAAATCGATATAGGAAATTTCAATCATTCATTTTAAAATATTTATTATTGACATTGTAGAAAGCTAGAAACACATTACATTATATTACAGCTGAATTGATAATTCAAATGAGTGTCGATACACAAATTATGAAACTAACAAAATTTCATTGCTTTCATTGTCAATGTTATGAGATATACTGTATTCTACATTCCTAACTTCCTATGATTTGAGGATGAGATATTACAGTTTACAGTTTTCAAAATGCTAGCTTAACTGCTTATGTAGTGAATTTAGCATCAGCTTGTGTTTGTATGCTCTTGCCCTTGCTGCAATATAACCTCCAATTGCAACTATACTATTTCCTATCAATCTCAGCCGCTAATCTATTATGCTTATTTTTACTCGACGATGGATTCGGTTGAAGGATCTAAAGCATTGGAAAATAACCTTCCTATGCATTTGACAAAGCCTCTTAATGTCACAGAACATTGCAAACAAGACAAACCTAATCAAATAATGATTATCTATTATGTGTTGTCATTTCTCATCTACAATATCATTGCAGGTATAGACTTATGTTTCCATTTTGTCTTATGTGATTGCAACCAGCTGAATCATCAGTGCTAAACAAATATTAATTATCTATTATCTGTTGTCATTTCTCATCTACAATATCATTGCTGGTATAGACTTATGTTTCCATTTTGTCTTATTTGATTGCAATCAGCTGAATAATGAGTGTATGCTCACAATGGGAATTTTGTATGATGACTACTCACGAAATTATTCACTCATTATTAAGAATATGCAACAACATGCATCTGATATTTTAACTTGTGGTTTCAACAGATCACTTACCAATATTCTGTTGGTGTAGGTTATTATTCTAGCTTATGTTAGGGAATATTTATTTTTCCTACACATATATTAAGCTAGCTTAGGTTATATTAGAATAATTATGAGGACATATGGCAAAATCTTACAATTACAAGTGTCATTCACACCCAAATTTGGGCAGTCGAATGTCTCGCCCTCTTTTGGATTTATTAGCCACTGTAAAGAGCCTGCCTGGCTCTAATGCTAAAATCAACTGCAATAACAATTCCTTCTTCTCTGGAAATATATTTAAATGGTTTTGCATGTATGTCTACATACTTCTTCTTTTTTGGTATTTTCAAGATATAAATTCCACAATGCAAGAAAGGAATAAATTGAAATAACTTAATAACTAAATCGCATCAAATTCTGAAATTATTTTGATTTTGCAAATATTCTAATCATATTTTAAAACCAACACATAAACATATATGGAAGGATTCATGGAGGAAAGACCTGCTTCCATTTCCACGTTTGCTGTTGCTGGCCGCGGCAGGTAGAAGAACAAGCGTCGGCTATTACGGCTTCGCGCTGGAAGGAGGGATGCCGACTAATAGGATCTCATGCTACATAGAGGATGCTGCAACCGCCACAAACAATCCTCACCCACTACGGCTGCCAATCTGCTCATCCACGATAATTTCAGAATGATGTTTTGATAACCTTCGATGCTGATCACCCACTAAGTAGAACACAAATCACTGATACAAGTTACTCAGCTCTGAGTACCAATGCAATGAAGAATTATCAATTCTTCTGCATGTTTCGATCTCAAACCCTTGTCAATTCACAACAACTTCCAAATACTTCCTTCAAAAATCAGAGCAATTTCGGTATTCAAGTTTTATAAAAATGATCAAAGATAATCTATCACCAAGAATTCGATCCCTTTTAAAAACACTGGATCTTCTTCAAGAAGCCATGACTTGGCTTCTCACTTACTCAATTCATAACTTAAACATGAAATCCATTAATCCTTGATTTGAATAAATCAAGTAATCAACCCTTATGACTCCACATTAAAATATTTCACTTAAAAGCTTCCAAGTCAAAAGTATATAATAACATTTAATGAATTGACTTATTAAATAACTCCAAAGTCTATATTAATTAAGACAAGCTTGATTAATAAAATATACCATTATAACAAATCAACTGCTCTACTCTGGCCACTGAACAACACCCTGCCAAGAATAGTAACCAGACCAATTTAGACTTGCTAAAAATAGCAAATCCCTTAAACTGGAGATTCAGAATTCCACATCAACAACAACCAATGCATAGGCGCTCTGCTAAACATAGAAATCAAAACTACTACCAAAAATAACACTTACTATAAATAGTGAGTCTGCCCAACTGACCCCAACAAAGAGCAATCCTGACATCTGAAAACTCTAGAATGGGAACCAACCATTGGCTCTGCCAAACGACCCCCTCTAACAACCTGATTAGCTTACAGAGGTCATTGATATAAGCTAATCTCAAAGACCAAAAAACGGGGACATTACAACCACCTCCCCATAACAATTCTCGTCTTTACTTGAGTTGGCATAACCACATTTCTGGCATTTACCAAGTAGGTAAAACTCCCACCTAATTTGGTTATTTGGAAGTTATTATTCCTCTTGGAATTATATGCCCATATTCCACAATATAATCAGCAGTCACGTCTCCCTTATGAGCTACTTAGAGCTATTCAGGCTGGTTCATAGCTAACTTAGATGAGTTCATATCAGCTCAGTCAGTACTAGGGAATGTCGATGCATATTGTATTATTTTGAGTGTGATAATATCATTACTCTGTAATTGCACCATATTCTAGCATTTCATCCTCTTTGTTGCTCTCGTTAAGAAGGTTGATCTTGGTTTTGCAGGTGATCCTGGGAGATTGAGTCCATCAGTGACTCTTACATGGTATCAAAGCTTCCAGATCTATAAGCCCCTTCTCGAATTTGAGAGAAATTCAGCATTGATTTTTTTGCTAGGTGCATTTTCAGTCAAAGAGGACATCGACATTGAGTCCAGGACGCTGATCAGAGGAATTTTGATATAAAATACTCAATGTCTCAGTGAAAATAAAATTTGAGGCAAAAAAAATTATATAGGCGGGACCATATGACCCCAACTATATAATGATGGTAGCTTCGGTCAGATAAATATAACCATTGATATCATATAATGCTGATTATACCAACAACATGATTGATGATTTACTAATATGTATGTATACATATTAATATATATAATAATAATAATT
>MU226208.1:278724-307722 GCA_018584345.1 Thuja plicata
ATGACTGATTCCATTGAACAATATTCTTTCCATAACATCGACACGCTTAGAGAAAAACTCCTAGCAATCAACTGAGAATTGCGTAGGGTTGCCCCAATTTTGGGGAATGCAAAATTGAGGACAACAAGTATTACATATATAAATATCCATACATACATAATATATATAAATGAGATATTTAAAGTTATTAATCATGATGTTGATATATATATTAATAAAATCAAATTCATATTTAATCGATAAACACATCGACCAAATTGATCTTGAGATTAATATATAATTTATGATCACCGATTTAATTAAGTATCGAGTTATGATCAAATGGTATGATCATAATCGATCACCTTCATTAACAGATCCAAGTTTATTTGCTGAGTTTATAGACCTAGACAATATTCATATAAAACGATTATGTGAATCATTATGTGAATTGTTTAATGTATAAACCAATTATGTGAATCGGTATATTGCTTTTTACCATAACTAATGTTTATGTGAATCGATTATGATAAGACATATCACTAAACAGACATGTCTCCACGTATGTGGAGACATGTCTATTCTTCAACATGTTGTAATGCCCCTAATTATTCTCCTTATGAAATTTCATGCAAAACCAATGTTAGTACAAATATTATTCAATATTTATAAGACACTTTATTCTAAGTTAGTGAGGGGAATTTGACCCTAGGAACTGCCTCTAGGTCGGGCTTCACAAAATTCCCGATTCTCGGCTTTGAGGGATATAAGATCCACTCTAAGCAATCGGGTTATCGGTCATCTTTCCATATAGCACTACTTCTAGGTTCTCTTGGAAATGGACACTGTTATCCAAGCCTACGCATATGCATATGACTGGCTATCAGTATATATACTGCCTATATGAGATTATAATAATCTCGGGACTAGGGAACTATAACAATTTCCTCTAGCCCCCTTCAGATAGGAATCCATCTCTAATAAATATAGAATTCATTTTATATGTTATCCAAATCTACCTTGTTGGGCATATACCCTAAGACTAGGGAAACCATGACAATCTCCTCTAGCCCCCCTTTCAGATAGGAATCCATCTCTAATGAATGTAGAATTCATTTTATATGGTATCCAAATCTGCCTTTTTGGGCACATATCCTTAGACTAGGGAAACCATGACAATCTCCTCTAGCCCCCCTACAGATATAGGAATCCCATCTCTAATGAAAATAATATTCATTCTCTATGGTATTCAATATCATCATTTCTAGAATCCCATCTCTAATGAATTTAACATTCATTCTATATGGTATTCGGAATCATTATTTCCGAACTCCCATCTCTAATGAGTTTAACATTCATTCTATTTGGACACATAGAATTAATATTGATTATAATTTAATATTAAGTTTAATCTAAAAACGAATTAATATTGATTATAATTTAATATTAAGTTTAATCTAAAAACGAATACTTAACTTTGTGCAATAGATATAAAGGATAATTCAATGATAAATTACATAATTGTATGAATCTACAAATTGCATATTATCAAATATATATATATATATATATATATATATATATATATTCATGAAAGTTATATATTACCAAAATAGTCAAATGCTTGTCGATTGCCTGTTTTGCTACTATCGCTATTTTAATTATTCCTTTCGCTATGTATTCACAATGTCTATGTTTATATGAGAGAGGGAGGGGGAGTCACGTCCCCTCCACTCTCGGTCGCACCCTTAGGGGTGTGACTGGTCGCAGCCGTAAGGCTGCGGCCTAGTCACACCACTAAGGGGGCGACTCTGTGGTGTCGACCAGCATGATTAATAACTTTTCTTTATCGTAATATATATATTATAACAATACATATTATAATATATATAATAGATGGTATTAAATATTATTTGTTATATTATGATATTTGTTTAATAAATATCATTTATTGTATATAGATTATAATATATATATTTCAATATATATTATAATATATTTAATTATTATTTGTTATATTATGAAAATTATATTTTATTTATTTTTCCAATATATTTTATCCTAATAACTATTATTAAATATGTTAATAATAAAATTTTGTTTATTTCTCAATGATAATAAGATATATTATAATATATGTTATTATATTGTAATGTTATTATTATTATTATAATGATAACTAATTATTAATAGCATATATTAATAACATATTGTTAATTCAGACAACCTCTTAATAACATTTTATATAATAAGTTTAAATCTTCAATTAAAACTTATTTAATCATATATCAAATTTATTTGAATTATTATTAATATAATATTTTAATATTATTATTTATTAAATTCTTATTTGAAATAGGTATTGGCCTACAGTGCAGCGGTTGCTGCTTCTCTTTGTAATAGTATGATCTTGTGTTCGATTCCCGAAATGGGAGCTTAAATAAACTTAATATAAAAAAAATTCTTATTTGAAAGGGGGCATCACAGTCCGCCCTTCCCCAAAATTGCTTGTCCTCAAGCAATTATATATTTTCCTCATTATGATTTGGTAAGATAAGTTTCTCTCATCATCTAGAGAAATGATCTTATAGATTATGTTGTAATGGTAATTTATTTTGCCAAATTTTAATTTCATTTTTCTCTAATTGTTCTTGTTCTAGATCAATCCACAGTAGAACTGAACACATTTGGAATTATGAGATATATGCATGAATATGTGAAGACGCAAAATAGGCACATTTAACATACACAAGTATACACTCCATACACATTATATATTCTTTTCTATTTGCTAACATGATCCTTTATTTATCATTCACCCTACAGGATGGCAAGATCATGCTCTAATACCACTGTAATGTCCCTAATTATTCTCCTTATGAAATTCCCTGCAAAACTGATGTTAGTACAAATATTATTCAATATTTATAAGACACTCACTCTATTCTAAGTTAGTAAGGGGAATTCGACCCTAGGAACTGCCTCTAGGCCGGGCTTCACAGAATTCCCGATTCTCGGCTTGAGGGATATAAGATCCACTCTAAGCAATCGGGCTATCAGTCGTCTTTCCATAGAGCACTGCTTCTAGGTTCTCTTGGAAACGGACACCATTATCCAAGCCTACGCATATGCATATGACTGGCTATCAGTATATATACTGCCTATATGAGATTATAATAATCTCGGGACTAGGGAACTATAATAATTTCCTCTAGGCCCCTTCAGATAGGAATCCATCTCTAATGAATATAGAATTCATTTTATATGGTATCCAAATCTACCTTTTTGGGCATATACCCTGAGACTAGGGAAACCATGACAATCTCCTCTAGCCCCCCTTTCAGATAGGAATCCATCTCTAATGAATATAGAATTCATTTTATATGGTATCCAAATCTGGCATTTTGGGCACATACCCTGAGACTAGGGAAACCATAACAATCTCCTCTAGTCCCCCTACAGATATAGGAATCCCATCTCTAATGAATATAATATTCATTCTTTATGGTATTCAATATCATCATTTCCGGAATCCCATCTCTAATGCCCTGAGACTAGGGAAGCCATGACAATCTCCTCTAGTCCCCCTACAAATATAGGAATCCCATCTCTAATGAATATTATATTCATTCTTTATGGTATTCAATATCATCATTTCCGGAATCCCATCTCTAATGAATTTAACATTCATTCTATACGGTATTCGGAATCATTATTTCCGGAGTCCCATCTCTAATTAATTTATCATTCATTCTATATGGTATTCGGAATAATTATTTGGACACAGAATTAACATTGATTATAATTTAATATTAAGTTTAATCTAAAAAAGAATACTTAATTTCGCGCAATAGATATAAAGGATAATTCAATGATAAATTTCATAAATTGTATGAATCTACAAATTGCATATTATCAAATATATATATATATATATTCAATTATTCATGAAAGTTATATATTACCAAAATAGTCGAATGCTTGTCGACTGCCTGTTTTGCTACTATCGTTATTTTAATTATTCCTTTCGCTGTGTATTCTTTCTTTTATCTTTCTCTGCCCATTACATCCTACGCGATATCTATGTTTATATGAGAGAGGGAGGGGGAGTCACGTCCCCTCCATTCTCAGTCGCACCCTTAGGGGTGTGACTGGTCGCAGCCGTAAGGCTGCGGCCCAGTCACACCACTAAGAGGGCGACCCTGTGGTATCGGTCAACATGATTAATAACTTTTTTTTATCGTATATTATAATAATATATATATTACAATATATATATATTATAATATATTTATATATTATAATATATATAATATATGGTATTGAATATTATTTGTTATATTATGATATTTGTTTAATAAATATTATTTATCGTATATACATTATAATATATATATTTCAATATATATTATAATCTATTTAATTATTATTTGTTATATTATGAAATTATATTTTATTTATTTTTCCAATATATTTTATCCTAATTAATATTATTAAATATGTTAATAATAATATTTTGTTTATTTCTCAATGATAATAAGATATATTATAATATATGTTATTATATTGTAATGTTATTATTATAATAACTAATTATTAATAACATATTGTTAACTCAGAGAACCTCTTTATAACATTTTATATAAGTTTAAATCTTTCATTAAAACTTATTTAATCGTATATCGACTTTATTTGAATTATTGTTAATATAATATTTTAATATTATTGTTTATTAAATTCTTATTTCAAAGGGGACATCACACATGTCTTCTAATTCAGATATATAATCTGATGTAGATCGATTAGATGGCAAGTACAAAAATACATAAGTGCAAGCCATAAGACATTGATCTCCATCAGTGATACTTGAGAATTAATATTGTATTCTTCTCCTACCTGCAACAACCTGCATATAACTCATAAGTTAGTAAAGCCTCTTTGTGAAACAAGAAAATTAAGAAAAGTGATCTCAATATGTACCTACTTATAATCTAATTAACTTTAACATGGTATCAGAGCAGGTTAGAGAGATCCGATCAGATTTATATAGGCAGATGCAGAGGGCAATGATATATTTGGAGGATGGGGATTTGTGGAACCAGTATTGCAAGAGAAATTACTACTTTTACTTATAATGAAAAATGGGGTTCACAATCATTCGTGCATTCCCTCATCTAAATGAAAACACCCATTTTCCCGTTCGAAACGGGTGAAGGCCAACTTGATGTCAGATACTTGAGCCCCATCTTGCTTAGTGCGCTAGAGAACAAGTACTTTGTGAAGGGCAAAGCTGAGAGCCATGAATCTGTTCTTCAGAAGTCGGTGCTAGTAGCAGTCCTTAAACCACCACCATGATGCCTCTTCCAAGGAACACCCCCCACGTTCTCCTCCATGGTCTGTAATCAAGCATGATGTGCGGGGAGAGAGAAGGGTTCCCTAAATGGTGAACACCAATAAGAGAGAAAAGATTCCCCAAAAAACTGCACCACCCTCTGTATTAACCACTGCCTCATTCCAGAAGCCCACATGCCGAGAAGATTCCCCCAAAAACTACACCACCCTTTGTATTAACCACCGCCTCATGCCAGAAGCCCACATGCCGAGAAGAAGGGGTCATGAATGATAGTTAATATGGTCTTATAAAGTATCGACTTTGGATAGACTTATAAAGTCTTGACTTGGTCCCAAACATGCCTACGGAACCAACCATTGTCCATATCAAGTGAACATAAAACTCTAGGGTTCGTATACAATCAAGATTTAGTCCTCAAGCACTGGACACTCTCATGGTAAATTGAAATGTAGTAAGACCTCAATACCGAGCACCATGGTGGTAAAATTATTTATATTCTCCATTCTCTAATTGGAAAGATTGAGTCTTCATCATCATCCAACAACTTGTTAGTCCAATATCGTTTATAGAAGCCTTTGGATCTAAGGATAGCACATGAAGTCTCAAAACAGAGCGACCTCAAGCAGAAGACCTGCAAAGAAGTACTATGCCTTAACATTGTGATAACAAAGATATAAGTGTGATTGTTATTCGTGAGACCCAATTGGCTCTTTCAGCAGAGTAAATAAGGTTACAGATTAAGTATTTCATCCAAGTATTGGAATTCATTAGATGTGCAATGTTTTGATGGAGTCTCCTCCTTGGCATTCGACACTTAAACTATGGCAACAATCAACGCAATTATGAGAGATTTGATGATTCTTGAGAATCAGGTACCGTTTTTTTTTGGTTGTAGAAGTTGTGGGAGATGAAGTTAGGTTCTCTCGACAAGGTAGAATGAAGGCTCCAGCAGGATTAAAGACCACCGATCATTGTCTGCATGCATTAATTACGACATGATGTGTGCGATCGTGAGATAAATACTAATGCAAATATCATACCTTTCCTAGAGTACTCGTAAGTGAAATTTCCACACTTGGGTATATTTGCTGGAGATCACAATGGGATCTCTTAGAGCGGAATTCAAAACTTTGCGCACCTGCAAGCTGCAATCTGGAGGTGTTGAGAGGCATTCCTTGGAAAAGCCAAAGGCTTTGCAGTGTTGTTAAAGAAAATTATCAGCAGGGGTATTTATGGGCATAAATAGCATTGTATGTTGTTGCTCTTCTCTTTGATGCAAGTGGTAGAAGTTCAGTACTTGTGAAAATATAATTAAGGGCTTGAAAGGCAAATTTTGAAGATTCCTTGAGTGTCCAATTCAGAACAATATTCATCATTTAGGGACATTACAGGCTGACTCTGCCTTGTCGAGGCGTGGAGTTACTTCCTGTTTGAGGAAATTAGGATGTTCAAGGATTTGAAGCATCTTCTTTACTATCGCTTTAATACTGAACTTGTTGGAAGGCAAACATCCCTTGAAGGTACCGGGTTTGCCAGTGCCTATTGAGAATGTGATTCTTCATTATGTTAAATCTAAAGCAGATTAATTGACTAATATTGCACACTACAATCGTGAACGTATTCGGCATGGTGCAACTGTGGACAAGACATTTCATTGTAATTTATCCAATCCCTGAAAATGACATTACACACTACGAGTATGAAAAACTTGGAAGGATTCTTGTCAACAGTCGCTGCAGAGAAAACAAGGGAGGCTGAATTCAGTGGAAGAAGTTGCCAGAGGGATACAATATTTGACAATAAGAGATAAGTATTTCTACCCTTGAATAATGTTTATGAATTTTGAGTCATTAATTCATGCTATAAGATCGAGATAGTAAATCTTGTATGCTTCTATCATTGATATTTCCCTTCGGGGTAGTTTAGTTTTACGAACTATTTGTAATCTCTGTTTAAAGTGCTTTCAGGACAAATCAAGAAGCATAAGAGATTGCATTCAAGGGAGAAAGAACTTAATGCTTGCAGTTATGGGACTGAGTTGAAAGTCGATATCAGATTCAGAGGGAGTCTAACAATCCTTTAGAGACAACCTTGGAAGAAGAGGTCTGGAGGTTGATGCATGAACTTGAGCTTCAGAGGCAGCAACTAGAGGATCTGCATCAGTGGACATACGAGGATCTTGATTCAGAGGGAGTAGACCATGTTGAGATGGTTTCTCTAGTATTCAGTCGAGGTACATTATCACTGCAGAACAGAAAACCAATATTCTCACCAAGCCTCTTGCTAGAGAGAAGTTTGTGTACTTCCAAGGTAAGCTTGATAAGTTGGAGAATGAAGCCTTAGCTAAAAAGGAGTTCTTAGCATCAATGATAAATTATTTGCATTCATCTCTTTAAGAGAAAAGTTTGAGGTGAAAATCCTTGTTTCCACCCTCTGGGATGAGCCCTGGTGGATCCAACCCCTTGAGATGAGTCAAGGTGGATGTCATGTGTGGGACGTTCATGACTTTATGGGCCCTGTGTACATCATGAAGAAGTGACAACTTCTAAATGATTATCACTTGCACTTCTGGCAGTTATTGCAAGGTGACGATCTTACAATAACTTGATCTTCTATCATGATGGATATCATATGGTTGATATCTAAGTAGATCATGATAGATCATATCTTGTAAATCAATATCTATTGAGAGATAGATATCATCACATAGATATCTATAGGTTATATTGTATAGATATACCATGGTGGATTAATATCCATGAACAAACCATGATTATAATGTCCCTATGGTAGGTATCACATGGGTGATACTTGTGCACATACCTTATGGACATCATGAGTACTTGGTGAATATCATGAGACTTGATATTCATAGGCCATTACTCTGAGTACTTGGTAAATATCACGAGACTTGATATTTGTAGGCCATTACTCCTGATATCATGAGATGATATCATTATGGTGGATATCTCCAAACATGATATCTGTGAACATGTCATACAATCTGATAATGGCGGATATCAAGTGAGGTGATATCTATGGATAAGACATGATGGTTGATATCACAGAGAGGTGATATCTTTCCTTTCCACACATGCATGTAGCTGTTGTGATCAATAATCACAATAAGATAATGCAACTTGTAAATGTTAAGAAGGATTCCTCCCTAGCTAAGAGGGAGTGTTAATGTTTTGTAGCTTCGATCAGATTATTCTAACCGATGAAACCAAATGCTCAATTGGCCTATTGGCCTTACGCATTTAATATCTATTCTTCATTAGATAATATATGGTTATGCATACAATATTATATTATGATTACATCATAATATAATATTATATGTTATCATTATATGTGTGATGATTTTATCATTTATCATTTATAATATCATGGTCAGTATCATGTGACTTGATATTCTTGTCAATACCATATCTCCCGATATCACGGTCAGGTGATATCTCTCTCCTACACAATTAATGGATCTATTGTGTTTTACTCTTGGATAGATTTTATCCTCCCTAGCTAAGAGGGAGTGTTAATGATGATAGCTTTGGTTAGATAAATATAACCATTGATATCATATAATGCTGGTTATACCAACATGATTGATGATTTACTAATATGTATGTATACATATTAATATATATAATAATAATAATAATTGAGGTTATTATTATTACATATATAAATATCCATACATACATAATATATATCAATGAGATAATTAAAATTATCAATCATGATGTTGATATATATATTAATAAAATCAAATTCATATTTAATCAATAAACACATCGACCAAATTGATCTTGAGATTAATATATAATTTATGATCACAGATTTAATTAAGTATCGAGTTATGATCAAATGGTATGATCATAATCGATCACCTTCATTAACAGATCCAAGTTTATTTGCTGAGTTTATCGACTTAGTCGATACTCATATAAAACGATTATGTGAATCATTATGTGAATCGTTTAATGTATAAACCGATTATGTGAATCGATTATGATAAGACATATTGCTGAAGAGACATGTCTCCACGTATGTGGAGACATGTCTATTCTTCAACTTGTCTTCTCATTCAGATATAATCTGATGTAGATCGATTAGATGGCAAGTACAGAAATACATAAGTGCAAGCCATAAGACATTGATCTCCATCAGTGATACTTGAGAATTAATATTGTATTCTTCTCATACCTGCAGCAACCTGCATATAACTCATAAGTTAGTAAAGCCTCTTTGTGAAACAAGAAAATTAAGAAAAGGGATCTCTATATGTACCTACTTACAATCTGATTAACTTTAACACTATAGATGGTACATAATTTATTTTTTATGAAAAAAAATTATTTATATTTTCTGCTCTCAAAAATTATTATTCAAAAAATTATTTTCAAAGCAGTTTTTTATTATATATATTGAAAAAAAAAATTAAAATAAAAGAAAGTATTTTTTTTTTAAATAAAAACATTTTGGGTACCGACAAAGTAACCCGTACAAGGCTCTGTTGGTCACACCCTATTAAGGGGTTGCAAAAGCCTAGGGCCCTGTGCCTCCCTTGGCTCTCGCTTGCACAACAAGCACTGCGAAGGGTAAAAGCCCCGCGGGTAAAATTTTGAAGTTTTTTTTAAAAAGTTTATAAAACTTCTCCTACATCGTACCCCTATGCATCCTCCTCGGCCTTCATGCCATGCTTTCCCATCATTTTTAGCAGGTTCTGCTATATTTGGCAATGATTTTGGTGGTCTTATCAAATTTGACAGAGTCCTAGATTTGTTTGGCAACAATTATTTTTAGTGGTTGGTTAAATTTGGTGAAGCTCTTTTTAATCTAGCAAGCAGACAAAGTTGGTAGGCTACCAAATATAGCAGAGTTTCACTAAATTTGGTGGAGGTTAATTTTTGCAAATTGAAGGCCCTACACCATTGGAGTTTTCTTTTTTGTCCCTCAACTTTAAAAGGCGATATCCTGGACATACGGACTCAGTTTTCAGTAGAATGTTTTTTGATTTGGGGAAAAAGATTGTGCTCTCCGTGATGGTGTAATCCAATGTTTCTCAAGTGATCCAGATTTTAGAAACTCGGTTTTATCAGCAAATTTGAAGTACAATCCTAGTCTTTTCAACTTCAAACGAATGTAACTTTTACATATGACCTCGGACCAAGGTGATTCATTTTTTGAAAGTTCATATTTTTCTGAGCACTACACATTGGTGCAGGTTTGAAGTTCTAATTCTGAGATTATTTTGTACTTCAGTATTTGGGTCCAATTTGGACATTGTAAAACTCTGGAAAATAACTTCAGAATTGTAAACACACTAGTTTATAAAGTGCCACAATCATATTTTTCTGGAGGGATCATTGATTGAGTGAATTTGGGGGGGGTGATCTTGTGTTGTTCTTATTGCTTTGGTTCCTTTTGTTGTGTGTTAGTACAATGGGGAAAACTCAAATTGAACTCCTAACTCCATATAATTATGAATCATGGAAAAAATTAGTATGGAATTATCTAAGGGAAAAAAGTTGCACAAGATATGTAAAAGAATCTATTCCTACACCTACTGATGGTAATGTTCTTCAAGCATGGGAGATCAATCGTGAGAGAGCTCTTGGTTACATATGTTCACTAGTCTCTTTTCATTTACAATTTCATCTTGAATCATGCAAGACACCTAAAGAAGCTTGGGATGCTCTTGAAAAATTGTATGGTAAAACTGACAAGATTAAGGGTTATCAGATTGATAATGATCTGATGAATCTTGATCCAAAAAGTTTCAACAACATCCAAGACTACATCTCCAAGATTAAACAACTAAGAACACAGCTAAAGGATTGCAAGATTACTAAGGAATATATATTTGATTCTCAATGTGCTATCGAAGCTTGGTCCTGAGTATTCTGTATTTGTTTCTGGCTTTCATACCAATAGGGTTTCTATGGGAGCTGCATATGTTAATCCTACTTATGATGCATTTTCAAATCTTATAATCCAAGAGGAAGCGAAGCTAATTCAAATGGGTATCATCAAGACTTCCAAGTCACAAGCATTGATTGCTAGTGAGCCTAAGGTACAGAAAGAATCAGGGAATCCTAAACAGAAACAAAAGAAGAAAAAGAACATGACACGGAAAGAATTTGAATCCTCTTCCTCAAAAAGGGAATCATCTAAAAAGAACAAGCCCACATGTGCATATTGCAAGAAATCTGGGCAAGATGAACATCAAGGTTATTTAAAACAAATTGATGAGTTGAAGCATCTTTTGACAAAGAATAAAATCAATTTACCTTCTACTATGTCAAAGGATTCACCATCTTCGTCTAATTCAAAGTCAGAGAAACAAAAGGGTAAGCACTTGTCGCAATTGCAAATTCTAAGTCAGGGAGATGGATCCTTGATTCTGGAGCTTCACATCATATGGCTTCATCACAGAGTATGTTCTCTTCATTTGAACCTTGTTCATCACCAAACATTCTGATGGCTAACAACACATATATAAGTATTTGTGGGAAAGGGTCTATTGGCATAGACAAAGGATCATTCAATGATGTCCTTTGTGTACCTTCATTGTCAACAAATATCCTTTCTATCTATCAGATCACACATGGTGGGGAAGGAAAGAGTGTTGAGTTCACACTAGAATCTGTGATTATTCGGGATTTGCATAGCAGAGACATTGTTGCAGTTGAGAGGTAGATCATCAATCTCGATTATACACCTTGTCACACTTTTCTTCTATTGTTCCTTTGGCTGACGTACACACTCAGGCATCTAGTGTGGACACTTTTGAGGAGATTCAGTATGGTCAACTGAATCTTGGTATTCTTTCAACTGAGGTTCTATTGTGAGGTTTTCACACCATCGCCCCATTGCAAATGGGGACCCCCTCTTTTGCTTTGGTGGTAGGAATAGTGGTCTTAGGTGGTCTTTGTTGGTGGCAGTTTTCAAGTCCCTAGGTCCCGCAAGTGAGGTTTGAGTGATTTTGGCCTACTGAGAAGTCATGTTTGGTTGGGATGTGGGCGAGAGCTAAGCTAAATTTGTCATGGGGATGGAATCAAAACCAAGCAATTTGTGATAAAATGATTTAAAACCCTTTGAGAATCCTTGTTCCAGCTTTAGTTTGACCTTAGAAAGTCATGATAGATTGTGGGAGGTAACCCTGCTGAAGGCTTGCTGAATCCTGAAATTTGGTTGTCTAAAATTCTTTGAAAACCCCCAAAATCTAGAATCTACACCTTAACTCCTATGAAGCTAGAACCTATCTCAAACATCCTGAAAGGTATTTATACAAATATAACTTAAAGTATAAGAAATTATTCTTATACTTAAATGTTATATTTGTATAAATCCTCCCACCCCTGAACTAAAAAAATTGGCTAAGTACAAAATCTACTCTGTCCCATGCCATGTCGGATTCTGACCTCCTACAGGACAGATTTTGTCCTATGACCTTCAAATTTCCGCCCTCCCTCCAAGCAACAAAACTTGATCCAATCGTGAATAAGAGTGATTTTCGAGTGAGAACGATGAAGGAAGCCAACTAAGGCATAAAGGAAAGGGGTCTTTGGGATGGCGGAAATTCACCTCCTATGGTGCTCGGAATTGTCCTATTCATGGGACATTTCCGCTCCCATCATCTTATGATTTCCACCCTTGGTCTGAGGTGTGAACTGATGGACTTTGCCTATAGGAAGAAAGTGTATTCGGAAAAAGGGAAGAAGTGCAAGGTTTTTGACCCAAGGAGGTGTTTTTTTGAGTGCATACATAACATCCAAGAGGCCTTGTCCCATGACTGGTCGGAATCCGACCAGTCATAGGACAAATTTTGTCCTAAGACACCTTGATTTCCGTCATGTGTCTAGAGGTTTCTTTTGACAGTTTGGGAGTTGAAGAGGTAAGTGGGCATATAGATAACATTAAAGAGGATGATTTTGAGCAAGTAGGAGTGGGCAGAATCTAGCCCTTCATGGGACAAATTCTGTCCCATACCCCTGAAAATTCCACCCCTTGGTATGGATAGTTAAATGATGGCAAACACCAAACCTTGTGGAGGAGATGAAGTGCACTTACCTTAGGGGTAGTTGAGGTGATGTTTAAAGGACTTAAGGTGGAAAGGATTGAAGTCTTAATGGCTTTCGTGCAACAAATTGTGGCTTGTCCCATGACTGGTCGGAATCCGACCAGTCATAAGACAAATTTTGTCCTATAGACCTTAAATTTCCGCCCCTCCCTAGTAGCTTGAATTCGTTTCCTTGGCCATGGCGATGAAGTTTGGAAGAGGTTTTAAGAGCACCCGATCTTTGGAGGGCAAGTCTAAGTACATTGAGCTTGGGCAGAATTGTCCTGTCCATGGAACAATCCCGCCATGGAGTCTTGGCCCCCACTTCCTTCCCAAAAGATGGCAATCAAAACGTATGGAAGAGATGGAGTATGCATTAAATGAGAAAGATGATCAGGAGAATTTTGGAAGACTTGACGTGGGGAGAATCGAAGTTTTAATGTTTTTATCAGCGAATTGGAAGCTTGTCCCATGACTGGTCGGAATCCGACCAGTCATAGGACACAAATTGTCCTATGGGGTTGAAATTTTTGCCCCTCCCTAGTGACTTGAGTTGGATTCCTTAGCCATGGCGATGGTATTTGGTGAAGGTTTTAAGAACATTTGAGGTTGGGAGACCAAGTCTAGGCATGATGAAATTGGGCAGAATTGTCCAATGCATGGGACAATTCCGCCATGATGTTCTTGGATCCCATTCCCCTCCTTTGGCAGCGAGATTCAAGCATGAATCAAGTCGGCCCCCATCATGATGCATTCCCCAATGAATAGCAACAAATAATTAAATGCAAAGCAAGTCGGCTTGGGAGTTAAATTTATCTGTTTTCATCTTTCAAAGCAAGCCAAGTCGGCCTAGGGAGTAAATGGGAGTGCAAAGGTATAAAGGGAAGGAAAGTTTGATTCATTCGTGCACCCAAGGCATGCGAATTTATTCCAGAAAGCAGTGTCGATTGAAGTGATATCAGGCTCGGATTAGGAAGCAAGTCAAGCTTAGAGGGGTGTTCTTTTTGGTCCATCTCCCTAGCATTTCAATTAGTGGAACATATTGATATAATTGTAAGGAGCAGCAGTTGGCATTTATTTCAATATCAGAATTCTGGGAAAGTTACAGGTCTGATTGGAATTGATTTTCTTTCCAAGTGATAGAGGGGTTGTAGGGATGGTGGATATGATTTGATTCCCAAGCAAGAACAATCACCAATCATCCTTAGTTTTCCTTTCTCAAGTTTCATATCATTAAGGATGTTAAATTTCAAACGTAATCAATTTCTAAGTTTGTCATAATCTGGTAGTCATAATCGTGGCTAATGGTTTAGGTGTTAGAAACCCTTTAATCATCTATGATAATCATGGTAGAGAAATGTGTGGAAATCTGGAAATGAAATCATGCTTAAAAGTTTTAATCCAACTTCAATGGGTTCATCCAAAGAATTTAATTCCTAATTTCCTATTTTCAGATTCTTAGGACGGTATTATGGCATCTTGAACAAGGATAAGTAAGACATGTTTTGATATATACTGCAGGTTGACAATGACTGATCCAACTACTAGAAACTCAAGACTTCAAGCTCGAGGACTTCAAATGAGAAAGGAAGGGCAACCAAAGCGAAAGGTGGATATGAAAGGGAAAGGGCTGAAAGAGCAAATCTTGGAACTCTTGGCAACGAAATCATGGGAAGCTATTTTCCTTGGAGAGAAAATCTTGGAACTCTTGGCAACAAAATCATGGGAAGCTATTTTCCTTGGAGAGAAAATCTTGCAACTTAGAAGGACCGAAGCAAGGATGGTATGCATATCCTCTATTATCATGCCAACAAGTGAAGACTTCAAGCCCATGCTCGAGGAATCCAAATGAGATGGATGTTCAAGTCAAGAAATCAGAATTCAAGGATCAATGCAAGGAATGATGACGATCAAGAAGGTGAACAAAGGAAGATCCAAGACAACTATACAAGGAAGGACAAAATTCACACCTTGAAAGGAATGATCCAAGCTTAAGTTCAAAGATCTCAAGTGGGAATGAAGTTCACACCAAGTTACCAAAGGACAAGGTCAAGGCATCAAAAGGAACATCAAGATACAGGTTCAATCAAGTTCGAATCATGACAAAAAGAAAACTTCCAAGAACAAAGATGGAGAAGAGTTGAGAAGATGTAGCAATTTGGGAATATGCCATCATGTTGGAAAGCTGGGCAGTGTTGAGTATCAAGAGATATTTTCTTTTCACAAGGATTAATCAAAGCTACATGATAAAGATGATGAGGTGGCAATTGGGTGTCTTCTCCAATCAGAAAATTCCAATTTCAAGCACAAGCAATCACAGCATGCCAAGTGTCCTACTTTCTCATTGGTTAAGAAATCATTGTAATTTTCCTATTGGCCCATGATTTTGTGCTCTCATGTAATTGGTTGAAATTTGGCAACCCTAATTAGGGTTTCTTGGGATTGAATCTTGGCCCTTGATTTCAATTGAATCTTAGCCCTTCGTTGTAATTGGACATCTATAAAAGGCGAAGGCCTTCTCATTTGTAAGGGATCGGTTAGCTAGTTAGAGAGAGAAAGTTTGTAGAAGCTAGAGAGTTGGTAGGAGATTAGAATAGGTTAGCCAAGGGAGAGACTTGATCAAATTGTTGTTATGATGCTATTGAAGTAATGGATAATTCATTGTTGGTTCATCATGGTGAATTACTTAATATTGTTTTGAAGTGTTGCGTGGTTTCTTCAATCTTTCACTTGGAGTAGATTTATTTTCCTGTTGTTAGAAGTAGCTTAGTTAGATGAAAGAAATTGCGGATGTTTGCTTGTTTGACTCAAGTATACTAGGCCACTAACCTCCTTGTTGATTGTGAGGAAGCCTTGTGTGGTAAACTAGTCATTGCACTTAAGTTCAATTGGCATTGGATCCTTAGTTTGTACTTCCAAGTTGGATTAAGGAGAAGGTGTTGATATGAAAACCATTTGAGATCCTTAGAATCTTGCACTAGGTGAAGTTGAGGTCACTGATAAGATTTCACTTGGTAGAGTCCAAGTCATCCATGATTCCTTGCATTCTTAGTTAGAAGTAGAAGTAGAAGTTAGGCTTAAGTTTAAGTTGAAGTGGAAATTGGAAAAGCAAAACTATATTTTCATTGCACATTGTGAAGCTAAATCTTTGGAAGTGTAAATAAGTTGATATCCATTCAATGAATAGCGTAAGTCCCCCTAAGTGATTACCAGCAAATCCCATTATTTCACTGAGCGAGTTTCCACAATTGAAGGGAACCTTGAAGTCATTTCATGATCTTACTTTGCAAGCTTAGCATGAGAGATGACCGTATATCAAGAGAGGATTGAATGGTTGGGGTTTCATCCCGAAACATTGAGTATTTGATTTTGCATGTTGTAGTGGAACAAAACTCACATCAACAGGTTCAAGAGACATGTATTGATATTCCATCTCCTACATCGACTGTTGTTTCTGATGATTCTAATAATGCTATGGCTCCTATTGATTCAGTGCAATAGGACATTCATTGTCTTCCAAACATAGCTCGTTGGGATGAGTACTTGACATACATTGCTAGTTTGTTTTGTGAGTCCTATCTTGCAAACTTGGAGGACACTATTGAGTGCATACATCTCTTTGATGAATTTTCTATGTCTTCTTCAGATGATAAGGGGGAAATTTTTTACCCTCTTGTTCTTTACCCGCATAATCATTCCTCACACTTTGACATGATTGTGGTCACTATTGAGCAGAATTTGGAGGAGGCACCTTGATCTTCAAAGAAGATATTTGTCTTTGGATTATATTCTACATCCATCTCCACTCGGTTCTAGATTGTCATCTTCTATAGCGTAGCCTAGAACACTTGATTTGATGGTGACAAATTTCAACATTGACATGAGGACACCTTAGCAGAGTTCAAAGACATCATAAATATTCATCATTCTTCCTACATATTCCTTTCAGGAATGGGAGGATATCCTACATGCATCCTTGTTTTTATTTCTTCCTAAGGGGAGGAACATTGTTCGACGATCTTGGACCGTATTCAGCTTCTGTGTCGAGCATTCACCAACAATGCAGGAGATTCTACATTGAGGGACTGGATGGCCTCTCTTCTTCTCTCCTGGGGGGGGAGTTTTGTCCTACGGGTTTTCTCTTTCTCATCTTTTGAGATATTTTATCATTGTAAATGGGTACCTAACATGGCCTTGTAGTCGGGACCCATCTTTGTGATGTTTTAGTACTAATTTTTTTTTCTTTTCGATGGTATTTTACATAGGTTGATAGAACCCTATGTGAGGGAGCTTAACCCATCCCTCAAACTTAGTAACATCCTATCCCTAGATTTTCTTGCTCTCATATGCTCTATCTCTTAAATTCTACTTTATTGTTATTGTTAAGTTCATACTATCTCTAAAGCAGGGGCTGAATCTAGTGTCATAAATTATAATTCTTTCAATAATGAGTCCAATTTCACATTCACCTAGAACTCATTTTGGTTTTCTCTTCCTCTAAGAACTCTTGGGATAATTTTTGTATTCAAATTAATATTTAAGGCAAGAATATGAGTACTATATTATTTTAAATATTATCACAATACTCTTTGGACCCTTATTTTAAGTTTCCCCTTTATATTATATCATTTTAAGCTTATATGTCTTATCCTATTGTCAAGTTCAATGTAATTAAAGCCCTACTTTGATTTCATAAACATCCATTTGGCTTTTAGATCTGATAATTAGGCCCTATTATCTCTACATCCCCAAAATTTGAGCCAAAGAGGGCCAGACTATGTTCAAAAGTCAAAAGCATTTGACCAACTTTTTATGAGCTAAAATTAAGGTTGGATAACATAGAGGCCTCAAAATTCCTAGATCTTTCTATCCTAACGCCCACCTGAGCTACGCTTAAGGGGGGGTGTTGGTGTAGATTATTATTCTAGCTTATGTGAGGGAATATTTATTTTTCCTACACATATATTAAGCTAGCTTAGGTTATATTAGAATAATTATGAGGATATATGGCAAAATCCTACAGTTACAAGTGTCATTCACACCCAAATTTAGGTAGTTGAATGTCTCACCCTCTTTTGGATTATTAGCCACCTCCCTATAACCATTCTCTTGTCTTTACCTGAGTTGGCATAACCATATTTATGGCATTTACCAAGTACGTAAAACTCCCACCTAATTTGGTTATTTGGAAGTTATTATTCCTCTTTGAATTATATGCCCATATTCCACTATATAATCAGCACTCACCTCTCCCTTATGAGTTACTTAGAGCTATTCAGGCTGGTTCATAGCTAACTCAGATGAGGTCATATCAGCTCAGTCAGTACTAGGGAGTGTTGACGCATATTGTATTCTTTTGAGTGTGATAATATCATTATTCTGTTATTGCACCATATTCCAGCATTTTATCCTCTTTGTTGCTCTCGTTTAGAAGGTTGAACTTGGTTTTGCAGGTGATCCTGGGAGATCGAGTCCATCAGTGACTCTTACATATTCCAATATTTTATTACACCAAACATCAACTTTACAGCACTTAAACTAGAAACGACCACCAAATGTGAGACAGAGTTATGGTCTTAGAGAGGCAATATAATCGTATTTGTCCATTGTCTCGGTTCGTCTGTTAACAGGAAAACTAACAGTTCACGTTGAAAGAATTACTATTGGTTTAATAACCTAGGACCAATCCAGATTGCCAAATTGGTTTGAATGAAGCAAAATTTTCAGCTATGGTCTCTTTTTCTCAATATCTCACTTCTTTTGCTTGCTGAACCATTTGGGACAACCAGCCATCCCCTACTGACAAATGCCAATTTCCCCTTCTTTTTTTATCAGAGGCTTCCTAGGGATATTTCCTAACCATTCCCACATCCCCAAAATGTCCCGGGGACAGGGACAGCTAGAAAAGCCTAGATAATGCATACCGGTGCAACATAATTGTAAGAACCCCTTGTGGCTCTAACTTTGACAAACACTGAACTGTGGTTTAATTATAGACGTTTGACAATTTGTCAAACACTTTGCAAACAAGCTCTGATACCACTGTAAGAACCCCTTGCCCAAACTGACTGATTTTTTTGCTCAAGGAATATTGTCAAACACTTTGTATGCTGCCTTACTCTATTTTGATTTCTGTGTTTCAGGTTGTTTGATATAGTTTGAATGATGCCAGGAAATTTAGAATGTGTGCAAAAGATGTTTACAATACCTCTTACAATGAACTAATATGTAAGTACAGTTCTTTTTGGTATTTTCAATGCATATACATGAAAACTAGATATGGAATGCATACCTACAGCCAATTCCCATTTTGACAAACAATTGGCATGCAACTATTATGTTGATCATATATGCTATTAGAAGGAGATTTCGTCAAACAAATGGTATGCAACATATATCTTCTTTATTGAATTCATTCCCAAGTACAATGTTGCTATGAATTTGCCAAGACTAATTGGCTTACAATAATGACTACAGCAATGCCAAATCTGATTCTAAGTTATCACTTACAACAGCAAAATTATATGCCTAAGATTACAATGCTAACTACTAATAGTTGCAAGAGGAACCTGATAATAGTGATGCCCAATGATGGAGATGAAAGTTGCAATCGGAATCAAGCACAAATACTGTAGCGAGGGTACTGTAGCGCAGCACTGTTCACGCACACTATAGCAGCAAGAACAAACTTTAAAAAAAACGATTACTAATGGCTGCCAATGATGAATCTTCAGGTCTGCACTCGATAGACCTCAATATTTTTCAAACCTTTATGTTATTCCTTCACTTTAAGCACAAATAGAACTCCAGAGTGAAGCTCTCCTGAATGCCAAATTCAGTGGATATTTCACCTCCTCAAATGGTTGCAACACTGAAGAATTGACGCTCTCCAATGGCTAACTGAAATCAGAAGCCCTTGGCTTCTTCTCCCAAATTCATATCAAAATGCAATCGACAATGATCCAATCCTAAGAAAAAAACCTCTCATGTTAATTTATTCTTTCCTTGTAGGAGCTCACTTACTATTCTCCCCAATGTGGGATAAAAGATATTCTCATATTTGCACCTTATAATATTAAAGTGACTTTATTATTATAAGTTACTTTATAACTTTATAATAACATTAAAATATTCAAATAAATCACTTAAGTCACTTAAACTTTAATATCTCTTGAAATACTTGTCTGATTGCTATGCTATCTGAAAAAGGAATCTCTCCTCATAATTCCCCATGTGACCAAATACACTTTCTAAAAATAGAAAGGGTCCATCTCTATTACTCCTGACTTACTATACATAGTAAGTATGGCAAATAGAGTTCAAATGATATCGAACGAAGGCCAAATCCATAAATCCCTGAATGTTGGAGATGAATCAATCCTCAGAAGACCCTCTAACCATCCTCATTAGCCTACGAGGTTCCAATAATAGGCTAAACCACAGTGAAACTAAAATATCTAGCTAGAAGGGGACATCACAATAATCTCACTCAAATTTTAACATATTGGCTTACCAAAGTGACACATGCATTGCTTAGGTTAAAAACTATCCCACATGTGACCAAGAGCTTTATAATAATGTCCAGTAATGTAAGCATCAGAACACTAAATATTGGGAATTGACTGTCTTTAACATGGATTACAGATGATTGGAGTTCTTGCAAATGAAAAATAAGTTGCATGACATCAAAAATGCTCTTCATATATACAGTAAGTCCACCTTAACATCAAGCACAAAGAGGGAAGTGTCAAACTAACAGTAACATGAGCTCTATGAAAGGTTTGTATAATATAAATTCATCAGCAAGCATATAAGAAAATCTTCTGGATACTAATTATCGACCTAACTCCCCAAATTCTATATTTTTCTTGTGCTAATATGATTGGGAGGATGTGCACTACTCTAAATGTATGTCCTTATTATATCTTGTAGAAGCCTAGCTAGCTCCAGGGCATCTAAACTTCATAGAAGGTCCGGTTTAGCCATTCTCTTAAAAATTGTCCCTTAGTATGAGCATGACTATTGGGCATACATACCTGCAATTAATGGAAGTAGAATTGTTCTGACTTAGATGTTGGAACCATATTCCATCAACATACTTCACTAGAAAAATAAATTATGATATTACTTTGTTCCATTGAACCATAGTCTCTAAATTTATGATCTCTGAAGGCAACAGCCTACTGGCATGCAAAAACTGGCCCAGTCAATCCCTTTGTATGAGCATGACTATTGGGCATACATACCTGCAATTAATGGAAGTAGAATTGTTCTGACTTAGATGTTGGAACCATATTCCATCAACGTACTTCACTAGAAAAATAAATAATGATATTTCTTTGTCCCATTGAACCATAGTCTCTAAATTTATGATCTCTGAAGGCAACAGCCTACTGGCATGCAAAAACTGGCCCAGTCATTCACTAAAAGATAGAAGTGTTATCTTAGATGATTCTGCTCATTTAATCTTTTGTTGCTTCCTGTTTTTTATTTCCATGTCTTAGTCTGGTGGAACCACTAAAGACAAAATGAAATCTGCAATGTATTTTTAGGCTTATAAATGAGATAAAAATTTCTATAATTTGTAATACTAAGAAGTTACTAATGATCCAGAGAGATTTTAAAATTACAAACAAGTCATAATCTTCTACAGCATAGCAATCAGAGTTCTTACTGGCATTAGGGTTTACTGCGAGAAATTGCTCCACAACACCCTCATTTTGAGTAGTTGTTAAGCTGCATCATTAAGAAACAAGAATATCAAGTTCTATAAATCAAGCCTTAAGACTAGAAAATGAAATTGCTTCATGCTCTGCATATTTTGCATCAACATACAGAACTCCAAGTTATTATATAAAAGTTCTGAATTATGCAGTAAGATGACCTGCAAGTGCTGTAAACAAGGGTGCCGCTGACCTTTAGCAATCTAAACCCATTATTCAAAAGCTGCAGCTGCATCAAAGAAAATAAAAAGGAAGAATGATAGCATTTCATTAGAGATATATAATGTAGAATACACTTCAACTCTTGTTGGTACTGAATACTTATAAGAGGTAATACAAAAAATGGTAAATCTCTCCCAGAGGAAAACATTCATCGAAAGAACAATTATAGACAAAGGTATACTTCTCAGTTTATAAAATTTCCCAGTGGCAATTAATATTTATATCTGTTGTAATCATATGAAAATTTTCACCATGTGTCAAGCTTCAAACTAGTCCTCCATCTTTTCATCAAGCATGAACCATGTTTTGGAGCTTGGCCCTTCTTGTCTTTGTTGATTTTGTTGCCTTTCCTCCATATTATCGATGAAGTACAGTGGTTAAATGCTTGTGTTACATGTGGAAAGCTGCGAGTTTGTTTGCAATCACTACCTTTCTGAGGTATGACACAGCTTAAGAACTTGTGCCTTAGTCATCAAGCGCACGTCTTCAGGCTGGAAACAAATCTAGGGTTTCAAGAAAAAGGAAGAAATACTCACAGATAATGAGTGTAAAGTCAATTTTAAAAGCTGGTATTATTGAGTGAAACTTACATTTTTGGCCCTCCTGGGAAAGGATTAGAATCTGTGAAGGGCTAGATAAGAAGGGGTTGTCTACCAAACAAATAGCGGGATACCTTAGAGAATACAAAGAAGTTGATAATATGGTTGAAAGAGCAAGAATAAGATCTCATCCTTTTGCAAAGCAAAAAACAATGACTTTACCTACAGATTCAATAATGGCCTCCCAACATCCCTTCTTGCAAATATCCTCTACGCAAGATGAAGTAAAAATTTCCATTCTTTCCCACAAAAGTGGTCCATTGGACAAGGCATTTAAAATGGAAGAAAGAGATATTGCAGAAGAAAAAATTGCATGTTGCGTCTATGCCAATGGTCTACTTTTCGACTTGGTGAGATCACCATATTGGTGGGAAATGATGTCGCCAATCAATAGTACACCTCCCGGTTTCACTTGTTCTGGGTATGAAAGGGTGTGCGCCACCCTATTGGGAACATGGAGTAATTTTGTAGAGACGTCACTGACACCAATTAGAGATTATTGTGTTGAATTGTGAGTTTCTATTGTTTTTAATGGATGGAAAGATTGCAAAAGCTGTCCATTAATAAATGTTATTGCAGTGTCCATCAAAGGGGCAATGTTTTTTAGGGCAATTGATTGTGAGGGGCAAATCAAAGATGCCGAGTTCATTTCCAAAATTCTTATTGTGTCCATAGAGATGGTGGGTCATGAAATGTGGTCCAAATCATTACGAACAATGCAAAAAATTGTAGGGCTGTAAGTGCTTTCGCTGAGCAAAGATATGAGCACATTTTTTTGACACCATGCACTGTACACTCCTTAACTTGGTGATGCAAGCAATTGGCACTCAAATGGAGAAGGTGAAAGATATATACCAAGAGGGTGAGGAGTTTTAGATGTTTGTGACAAACAACCACCATATGTCACAAGCCATTTTCAGGACTTTCTTGAGGTTGGAATTGTTGAAGGTAAGTTTTATTTATTTATTTAATTTTACATGCCACGTTCAACATGTATATAACATTTTTTAATGTGTTATTAGCATGATCCTAGTTTGTTGAGACCCAATTTGCATCACATACAATTGCTATGAGACAACTTTTGAAGGTGTGAAAGCCAATGGGTGCAATGGTTATAAGCAACCAATTGGGTGTTTGGAAACAATCAAATTCAAAGAGGGCCCAAAAGGTCAAGACATTGATCTTGGATGACGATTGGTGGGCTCATGTGGAATGTCTTTAACTTCATCGGGCCTATCATGGGTGTACTCAAGCTTGCTAATACAAATGCATCATGTTTAGGGGAAGTCTATATGATGGCATGGACACAATGATAGAGCAAATAAAAGTCATAATAGAAAAAAAAAAGTGTATGACCCTAAAGAAACATTTTTCAAAAGGGTGTAATCAATCATTCTTCATCGTTGGACCAAGATGACCATGCCATTGCACCTCCTTGCATATGCACTATCTTCTAGGTACTATAGCACCGAAGTACTTTCTTTTCCAAGTTGAACTATACCATATAGAGATTTTAAAGTTGATATTGGGTACAAGAAAGCATTT
This sequence comes from Thuja plicata, assembly GCA_018584345.1. Classification (NCBI taxonomy): domain Eukaryota; kingdom Viridiplantae; phylum Streptophyta; class Pinopsida; order Cupressales; family Cupressaceae; genus Thuja; species Thuja plicata. Next base: position 303,211 of record MU226208.1, read on the forward strand.
TTGAGACTCTTCTCAGATCCATAATTGGTGGAAAATGGTAGGCGAGAATTTGGCATGTTCATCTCCGGAACAGATCACACTCCTTGTGCTATTAAAGAACAATCCAAAATGGATGCTCATGTGTGGTGGTACCTCCATGGTCAAGATTATTTGTTCTTCCAACCTCTTGCGATCAAGATTCTATCACAATAAAGTTTTGTTTTTGTTTTTTATTTTACCATTTGTATTGTAGAATTTAATACTTAACATTCTTTAATTTATTTTTTATTTTTTATTTTTATTGATTTTCTCTCCAATTTTAACAGGTTGCAAGTCTTCTTCCGTTGAATATAATTGGACAACATACTCCTTTATCCACTCAATGAACCACAACCAGTTGGCCTCCAAAAAAGAAGAAGACCTGGCTTATGTTCATTCCAAATTGCATCCTATCACATAAGGAACACCAATACAAGGACGGATCAATGAGGCATTGGGATGTAACCCCAAGTGTACCAACTTGGATGCAACTATTGCAGATCTTGCCAGAGACACTATAAGTGATAATGATGAGATACCTACACATGATGCACCGAGTGGGAGTGCAAGTGCTTTGGGTTCAAATGATATTGAGCTTGCAGGAAATCCAATGGATGATGATTTTTCTATAGATCCTTTTGATGATTGATGAAGATAGAAGACACTTATTATTTTTTATTGTCAATTTTGTAATTGTAATGATTTTCATTTGAATCGTGAACCTAGACATATGTGATATATATTATATTGCATATGACTTAATATTGAAATTTTGAACTATCAATTGGCAACTAATATTTATCTTTGACATTTGGCATTACTCAATGATGAAGCATCCTACTATCAAATACATTTAGTTTTACAATTGTGTATGTTTCATTATAAATTGTGTGTGTACATACTACATACCCAAACCCATGTGCCGGGTTCTCATACCTGTACCTGTGCCCATACCCATACCAGCAACTTAGTGAAGTTTTTATTACAGAATTATAATGGACAGTTTCTAAAAAGATTGTCTCTTCATGTAACACAATAAATAACAGATATTGAAATGTTTAGCATAATATGGAAGGCCCCATTCAGACCATTTGCCTTCTAGCATTGTATTCTTTGTGCAAAAGCCTTCACAAATGTTTTCAATGATAATATGATCAAGGTGGATCAAGCTAGAAACTTAGAAAGTGTGCCACTAAAAGGAACTAAGGGAAGTTCTCTTAAATCCTGTCCCCACAAAATAGCTAAAGTTAAACATGAAAAATGGTTCAAGGATTCAACACCGTACAAGGGCAGTGAAGCTCTAGCTTATCAAAACTGGTAACAAGACAAATATTAAAATGTCCCAGTACCATGATATAAGTGTATTCTGATCAATGATCCCAGCAACTGAGAAAATTTGATATTATTAAAGGCAAGACAAGCGAAGCATAATCAATAACAAAGCCTTACCTGCAAATGACTGATTGAGTTGATACGTTTAATATCTAATAGACGTCGTTCGAGTGTGTCCCACCCCCACTGCTCAAATTTACATACATGTTTTATTGATCCCTCGTGAGTACATTCAGCATCCACAAGAACCTGCTTAGGTAACGATGAAATCTGGTCATACTCAAAATAAGGGTTAATCTTTCTACATCAATAGTATTTATTTGAGCACAAAACATTCTATTCTAGGAAAATTATTTGTAGCATCACTCCAGTAAAAACCAATAATAGCACATTACTACAAATCTACTAAACTCAAGATTGACAATGTAGAATCAAGACTCTGAATGGTATCAATAATCACTGCAAAACATAAATTAGATCATTCATGACAATAAATAGACAGAAATATAAGAAAAGAATTTTAGAAATCATATTATCCCATAGACAAATCTAGTGAACATAAAACTTTCATATCTTTTATTTGAAGGAACCTTGTAAACAGAACTAACAAGCATCAATTCATAGTTGTCATGTCCCCATCCCAGAAATAAAGCCATAGAGAAGACCCCTAACCTATGCCCATTTCCTATTGGCTAAAGGGTAAAACAAAGGAAATAATTTCTGATATTATTTTAAGTTGGGTCCGGTAATTTCTAATTTAAGGGCCAGCTTAATATTATTATTAAAGTAATATATGTTTTCAACACTAATATTAAAATAAAAAGTACTTTTAAAAACATAAATAAAATGAATTACAAAGTATTTTAATACTTGTGAAAATTAATTACAAAAGAAGGGTGCTCAGTTTCATTTCAGGATCCCATACCTTGTCATATCATTTAGGAAAGCAACTTTTCAAGGATTTAAAGCATTGTATTCAAATTCTCATCCAAGGATGAAAACCCTCGGTTGATTGTCATTGGAGATCTTAAGGATGGAAAACCCTCTTGAATTTTCACTATGGCATTTTGGGGAAGAAAACACTCATCTCCTTTGGGGCAATTCCATTTGCATGTGAGCTGAATTTGGTTATTTTCAGATTTGGAGTGATTGGATTGGTAAACAATTTCAATGTTCATAATTGTTGGAGAGTTTCATTACTGATTTCTAGAGCATTGCTTGACGTTCCATCATTATTTTACTACTAGATCTTGAGTGCCACACCTAAGAGATACCATCCAAATTTATCACTGATTTCAGGGCTTGCACATATTTTTTAGCTGGGTGCCAACAATTAATTGTTGAATTTCATCATTTTTTGCCGAGCGCCGCAGTTGAGGGTTTTTTTTAAGTTGTCACAAATTGCTTGTTGTTCATCATTGTTTGTTGCTAATATAAAGTCAGGTTTGATTTGACAACTTTCCAAGGAGATCTGTGCCCTTTGTGGGGGCGATTTCAGATCATCTTTGGCTGCAACCTGCTCATTTTAGTCATTTTTTCAGCCTTCTGTACTGTTGTGCCAGCCTTTCCAGCCGTCTAACAACTTTAACAACTGCTATTTGCCCATTGCATCATTTGAATTTGGAGCATCAACCTTGCAGAAAGTTTAGGAAACCAATTTCCAGATAATGCAGCCTTTTACCAGCCACCATAGCATCTTTCTAGGTCATCTGCTTTGCAATTGTTGTTAAAGCATTCTGTCAGTCATATCAAGCCGCCAACCTTGTTATTCATCCACTGTAGAAGGTTTTCTTTTGCAAGTAGCTGAAATATCCCAAGTGGATATTTACTGCTATAAATTTTTATTTATATAATTATGTTCTCCTATAAGTGTTTTGATTATCTTGCAGAACTAGACGGGAGTTGCAGAAAGAGTGATTTTATTTGATATTTCTAGAATAACGTAGTACAAGAAAAGACAGTCATAGCAGCAAATAGATAATAATAACTATAACTTGCTACAAGCATGTGAAATTCTGGAAATATTTCTAATTGTACCAATAAGTTCGATATCGAAACTAATGAAGTTTGGTACCTTAATACAATCAGTGTCTGAATATAGAAGCTGCTCGCTGCTGCAATTTTCCCTAGTTCTGCCCACAGAATCCAACGCCCAGCTGGTATAGATTGCTGGATGACTCTACTCACAATAGCCAATGCCCAAAATGACACAATCTACTGAATGATGCAAGGGCGACCTCCAATCTCTCACGCCAATGACATGAACTGCTGTAGCAACACTAATGCTGCAAAACTACCTCCAATCTCTAACACCAATGATATGAGCTGCTGTAGCAGCAAATCGACTTGAAAGATATATTCAACTCTACCTTCCAGCCTTACTTCTACGTCCTGTCATGCTCAGCCAAGAAGAACTACTCCACCAATGTCGAATTCCTTGTGTAAGAATCTGTAAATCCGATCCAGTTGAGGGCTACGTCCCAACTCGATCAACTCTCAGCCTAGGGTTTGACGTCCTAGTAAGGGAATGCTCAATCCAGAGCCAAACGCCAAATTATGTTTTCAAAATGTTCATAAGATGTAAAAGATGATCAAAAGAATGACCCAACTTCTCCTTTTATCTCCCTCTCAAAGCCAATCGAACCCTAAAGGAAAAATATGCCTTTTTTTTTCCTTTATTATAAAATGGCATCTTTTAATTAAAGGCTTTAATGTATAGGAAAAACACCCCTTTGCCCAATTAACATAACTCAAAGTGCCGGAAGATGAAAATGATTTAGATTAAGGCAAGACCTTTCCAACGAGCTATAACACATAAGCCTACCTGACCAAAATAAGCCAAAAAACCCTTATTACTCCAATTAGCTATATAAATAGCTTTATTTTAATTTAATTAAACGCAAACTTAGGAAATATTTAAATGTATTAAAATATATCCCAAGTAGCCAAGGAATACCCGAGACACCCCAAAATGCTGAAGCTGAATATGTCACCTGCCTATGACTGATGTCGGTCAACCTAGGATAACAGGCAGCCTCATCCCTAAAATCTAGGGATGCTCCTAGAAACTAGGAAACACACCCAAATCTCCTGAAACTGAAACCAAGGGATGACCTTATAGAACCTCAAATCTGGAAGCTGACACCACCTCCTAAAAAGTAG
>MU226208.1:307847-320903 GCA_018584345.1 Thuja plicata
CTAGGGATGCTCCTAGAAACTAGGGAACACACCCTGTCATCCTGAAACTAAAACCATGGAATGGTCCAATGGGACCTCACATCTGGAAACTGCCACATCCTCCTAAAAAGTAGGGATATCCCCTAAACTCTAGGAACTGCTCCAAACTGGCTCCAAACTACTTGTAAAGCCAAAATCCGGTCACTGTATGCACTGAATGAGTCCCTATCCATCTCCGCTAGCCTAGGAGACTCCAATGATAGGCCAACTCCTCCGTCTTTGATGTCCACTCTAGAAAAGGGGACATGACAGTAGCAGCTGTACATTAATCATTTTTGGAAATCAAATAAAATCAGTTTCAAAGGATTACAAGTTGATGCTTGATTCAAATCTAGGTGTTTTTGGAATCCTGGGGCTTCATTATTGCTAATTATTTGCTATTTGGAGTTCATGACATTCATTTCTGATCATATCAACATTGAAACTCAATGTCTTTGAACATAAACTATTCAAATCTAAGCGCAATTGTTGTCATATGGTTTTATATTGGCTGTTCATTACATTTCAACATAAATCAACTATTTTATTTGTAATAATTTGATATCTACAAGTTGAATTCGTTATGTTGATTTTGAAGTTGCATACCAGCCATTGAAGGCTTAAAAATGAGTTTCTAACTACTTATTTCAATTTTCAGATTGTTGTTTTAGGTTGCATTTTGCTTCAAAGCTCAGAAAAATATCAAAAAATCATAAATTTTTCAAGAATTCTAAAATTGGGACATTAGAGTGGTCTCTAGCAGTGATCTTGAACCATGTGTTGCCTCCTCCCTTCCCCTCTCTCTTTTAACTAGTCTTGGTCAGCAAAACAATTCATTTTTTCCTCCTGCTCTCTATCATTTTGATGATGGATCATAGAATGTGATCGAAAATGTTGATGCAAACAAAGATTACATGATTGAATCCAGAATTGTCACGCACTGATCATATACTTATCACATTAAAAGCACCAAAAGACTGAACAGAAAAATCAAAAACCAAATAAGGTTAAATGTCATTGTGGACAGGAGTGTATAATACATGAATTATAAAACTGTCTCTGGCAACCCTTCTTAGCTCATTCTGTTGTGAACTGCTGTTCAATAGCTTCAGTCCTATTTTGAAACTGCATTAAGTTATGGCTTTAATAGAGGAGGCACTCTTTCCAATTTTTCAGACACCACACAGCCTTCATGCAGTCTTTCTGCTGCTATGTGCAATTCACAAATAGAAAAATGCATTTCTCATGAAAACTAATGTCCGGCCCCTTTTTCATCAGTTTCTTCCTACATTCTGCATGCTTACAATGAGGATGCTGAGGGGTCCAATCGGGGAAAAGTCTTATTTATCCTCTTCAAAATCTCTTTAGGGTCAAAGAGTACCTCAGGCTAGTTGAGAGGAAGCCAACTAGTGTTGAAAGAGCTCAAAAGAAATTGTCACAGGAATTTGGGATAAGGTGAAAAGAAGGTTGGAATCTTCCATGGAAATTATTACTTCAAAAGCCAGCATTACTCATGGGGATGTACATCTGCAGAAAGAAAGAAAGGACATTTAGTTGAAAGTGCCTTGTTTGGGCCATCTCATATATCTAATGAAGTAGCAAAAGGTGTGATGTGGGAGTCATGCAACCAAACTGGGGTGACATGACCATCATCAATTCTGATAGAAGGGTATGGAAAGTATTTTGCTTTCTGAAAATGCTAAGATAAGGATAACTGAGATGCTTCATGAGCACGAGAGCTTGCACCATATTCTAAAAGGCATGCCACTCAAGCTGAAAGCTCAACAGCTGCAATGACAAGTGGCTGTGCACGGCATGTTCCATTCTACAAACCTTAAGCCACCCCTGCCAATCCAAACTGGCAAGCCAGGATAAACATCTAGGAGAGTAACTCAGCCCATCCTTCTCATGGAACTCCACATACATCTGCTTAATGATATTCAGCTCTTCTACATTATTTTTGAGCCACTCTGTTCACAATAAAATTAAACAGATATCATATAATGCCAGGGATTTTAAATGAGAAAAAATACATTTGAAAGTTGATTTTTAAGGTTTATGACAATATTCTGCTCAGAATAGCTAGTAGGTTAATCCATATTTTAGATAATCTTAGTGTCAATGGTACCATCTTTTGTCAGTGGGACTGCATCACAAAGCTATATATTCTAGTTCTCTTAATACAACGTAGCAATGATATATGTGTCAATAATTGTAGATAGACAGAATTTTGTCATTTCAAACATTTGATAGGTCTAACTCTTTTATTTTAATATAAATTTGTAAGCTTTACTCAAAACAAAAGCAGAGTAGTTGTCTCTTTCTAGATTTAAAGTGGAACAGCTGACCATGCTGAGTACATGGTGTAGAATTGAACTGATTTATCACTGTATTTGGTACCTGGTTATATGCTGAAACTAAGAACTTACTTTATCATACCCTGCCTCTGAAATATCTCGTTCATTTCCATTCTGAAAGATGGATGATTTTTTCAAGCCAACAATTCCAGACTCTTTGCCATAGAAAATCATCTCTGGTTCTTTGGGTTCTAAACTACTTTTTAAATCATTGAATTGTGGTGCTCTTCTTGAATTACGTCTTTCTTTCCATGTTCTTTTGGGTGTCCATTCTCCATATGTATCATTTGATTTGTCTTGAGGTACGCCAGATTTACCTATCCATTTAACAAGGAATCAATGCATTAAAGCAGAAAGCAAAAAAGACATTATTACAAAAGAAACAATAACAGAACAGCAAAATATTGAAATCACTAAATGTCAGTATACATTTCCCAATGGGAGATATCCTGAAAAGCTGCTGATTGTGATCAGAAATCACAGTTGCTTCAATGCGTGAAGGCATTTACCATTTATCTCATGATCGTTGTTGCATTCTAACTCAGCAGGTTTTTGTATGGGTAACAAATTAAATGAAGTCCCATCAGCAACAAAAAGCCGACAATGGTCTCCCAGTTCATATTTCTGTAGCATGGTGCGACATGCTGCTAAACGATGTTTAGCAATATCAACACCAGTCAATGTACCAGACATCTTCAAAAGATCAGCAAGCATACAGAGTTTGGCTCCTGAAGACAAAGTCAAAATGGAGTTAAAGAACGATCAAAGGCTCCCACAGAGAAGTATATTGATGACAAATTAAAAAATTGAAGCATATCATAAAATGTTAAAATGGCCAGCCAAACATGAGAAACAAAAGGCATTCAAAGCTATATAATTTCCATGCTAACCCTTCAACAGGAGCATTAAGTACAGAATAATTGTACTATGGAAACACATCAGAAACAGTCAAGAGAGATCATATAGACTACTCATGATATATGTATCACATGTTACTGTCTACAATCGTGGCACAATGATATAAGAGATACTACACAGAGGCAATGAGATTTTTATAGAGGAATGATGTAATAGGTGCTTAAGGGGAACGACGCCAACAGTTGTAGTTACACTCTGCTGGAAACACCCACATATACCAAAATTAGCGGAATCCCTGTTACTCTGAATTTGACTCATACCACAACACTCGTTATTTTTTTAACTCTTTATTTACAATGCAGTCTACATATATTCCCCCAAACTCCCCACCTAAAACAAACTTGTCATTCCTGGCAGTATGATGTATCTCATCTTGTACTATGCTGGCCTCGCATAAAGCTGAAAACTGTCAGAGAGGTTGGAATTGTGGCTGAAGTGGCTGTAATGGCAGTAGTTATGGAGGTACAAGAGCACAGTACCCATAGTCTGTGAGAAGGAAGACAAAGCGCTCCTTCCTCCAAATCGTCTCATTCCTGCTGCAGCTCTTACTACCAAATAATATGTAGTGCCTCCCCCATTTGCTTTCTGCATGACATCCTGAAGGATGTGGCTTCAGCATTATGTTGTGTTAGTGCTTTTGTGTTGTTGGATGAGATCCCTTGTGATGCCTTGTTCTGGCTCAGGATGTTTTCTTTGTGTTCTTGGTGATTGGACCTGAGCCTGATTCCTTTATGTGATTCGGTGACTATTCTCATGTTTTGACTTTATACTGGCATTGTGAGATGCACTTAGTTCAGTTTATTCTTGTGTTCATTCCGAGAGTACTATTGTGGTTTTGATGATATCTGGCTTATTTGGCTTATGAGACATCGCTGATTATGCGACTTATGATGTGATTGATGGTTCGCTGACGTATGTGCCAATGGCTACCAGATTGTGAATTGTTATAGATGTTAGATTATACTGTTGGCAACTGTTTTGAATCTTGATCATATCTACATGATGATGCTTTATGATGATATCTGGTGTATTTTGCATTCGAGAACATTGGATTGATATATTATGATGATTATCATTGATTTCCCGTTATATTGTGCCTTATATGTTGTTGGGTATTTTTTTGAGATTTTCACTAATATATGCTCATATTGTTGTAAATGATTATTTAATGTTAATATTAAAAAAGATGATGTTCACTGCTACGCTCATATAATTGTTATGGATTATCCTCGATGTGATTATACGAAGTGAGACAAAGTCGCAATTACTCATCAATGAGGTCCACATGATGTCTCGTTCTCCTTAGTTGTTTGATATCATGTATGTTCATGACATATGTGCTTCGGCTATTTATACTGTGAGCAGCTACACTTGATGTTTGTGTGTTTTAGTGAACAAGTACCAGACATTGTTCCACCTGAGTTGCAAGTTTGACCGTGTCTTATCCCCGGCAGTGGCACAAGGGATAGTTTCACCGATCATTCATTATTGAGCCAATATCGTCCCTGTACGGATGATGTATCCTTAATTTATATTATACATCTGGTATGTGTGGGTAAATCCAGACTTCAAATGCATATTGTGATAGACCAGTATTCGTGTCTGTGCATTTAGAGTTCCCGCAGTTGTCGCGGTTGAATAAGAATTAAATGATGATTTAAATGTTTGGGGGTTTGAGTTTTAGTTACTGGCTAATCAATCGTAGTTGAATTCCATTTAATTGGAATTTATTTAATTTAATTTTGAGAAGTCTATAGTTTGTTTAATTTATTTAAGTAATCTTATTTTAAAAGTATTTTTGGCTTTTGGGGAAAAACTGACTTTTATTTGGAAAAAGAGTTCATTTCCTCGCTTTGCTTTTGTTGAAGTTGAGATTTTGCTCCAATTTGCATTGGAGAAAATCGGTCTTTTGCTTGTTGTGATCGGTCCGCTTATCGGATTCTCGTGGGTAGGGGCTCGTTAGAATTGTGCCACTATTGCGCCTGCTTCTATAGAGCCATTTTCTGTTTTGCAAAGAATTTATTTTCTACTTCCCATTTTCGTGTCTACAACTTGGTGTGAGGTAGGGCTTCTTGTATTTTAATTGTTTCTCAACTATTTCAGTTGATTTTTGTTTGTAAAAGCATTGTGGGATGGTCATTAGTGTTTCCCCTACATTTCCTTATGCTTTTATTGCTCAATTGGGCTTCTGTGAGTTATGAGATTTTTCAATTGAAAATTTCCACCATGAGGCTGTTTGTTTTCTCCCACGAAGTAAGATTTCATATTTTATTGGATTTTTGGTTAAGTTGGGCCTTAAGGGCAAATGGGTTTTAATTTCGTCCCCTGATTTTAAGTTTCATTTTTGGGTGTATTCGTGGGCGCATTATTTTGCGTGCCTTCCAGATTTGTCTGTCACAATATTTGGCGTGTTTGGTTTGTTGGACCTTGTAGTACTCCATGATTGTAGTAGGATCATGCTATCGGAATGGAATGAGGACATTCCAAATAACGCTATCGCGATCCGAACTCACACTTTTGATGTTAAAACGGTGATTTTTTGTACGTTGTCGATTTTTGCCCAAATTTGGGAATTTAGTGTATTCTGTGGTTTGTAATCTTTTCTCGCGTCCTCGCAAGATGTTTGATGGATTCTATCACAATCTGAGCTCTTGGCATCGTGGCCAATTGAGCAATTTGGCATTTGTGCCTTTATTGCATTTACTCAGTTTCTTGCCTTGAGCGTTGGGAGTGATTTGCCTCCCGTTATTGGATTTTCTTGCATGGTTGAGTTGCAATATTGGATTTATTGATGCATCGGTTTGAGACTGAATCCTTGAGCATAGTTGAGCTATGCCTACTTGACGAGACCTTGTGAGGCCCATACACTTGGTTTGTGACCAATTGAGTGCTTCTCGTATTTCGATGGAAGCTTGACTTTTGGCCTTTGTGGTCATATGTTTTATGTTTTTGCTATTGCCTTTTGTGTTGGTACCTTCCATGCTTGAGTTGGGCTCACATGTGATACATGGATGTAGGGTGTTGAGACTGCGTCCAAGTATGTAGTAGAGCTATGCTCCTATGCCGAGGTCCGAGTGACCTGAGCTCTTGGCAAGCCCAATTCAGTGTACCATGTCTCCTCCCATTCTTTGGCACAGGTTGATTGCATCATGTTTTGAGCACTGCATGGTTGACCGGTAGGTGTAGAGTAGTGGGGTGGAGTAGCTCATTACGTGAATCCCAACCTGTGAACGGCTGGCACAGGACACATGAAGGAGTTCTTAAAATACAGTGATAACTTAATAAAATAAAATGGGGTATAAACATAATTAAAAGATAAAATTGACATTGGTACCGTGGTCGTCCGAGTGACGTGGAGCCGGTATAGTCGTGGCCATCTACAGATGTTGAGTCGGCATAGCCATGACCAACTGTGGATGTTGAGCTGGCACAATTGTGGCTGTCTACAGAAGCTTCCTTGTTCATTTATGTGTTTTGCCGAGGCATTCTCGCACAGTTTTTATTTCTTTTAGCACATGTTAATTCTTCTGGTGCATCTGTTCAGTCTTTTAGCGCATATGCAGAACAAAGTAGCACATATGCAGAACAAAGTGGCGCATTTGCATTATATTCTAGTGCATTTGTTTTACCAGATTAGCGCATTTGTGACAGAGAACAGTTCCTAAGGGTTTGTTCAAAAAGTAATTTTATGGTTGGATTCCTTATGTTTTTGGGGTGGTTTTCAAGTATTTACATCTCGTTTTCTGTTTATGTTTGTCAATGTTATGATCACTTTTCGATTTGGGCTTAAAATGAACCTTGTTTAGATTGAACCGAGGATGAACTTGTCTCCTCGATTGGCGACCATTGACAATGGTCCGGCCTTATCCCGTTAGGTTCGTGGACGTAGTCCGAGCTCTCATTTGGTGACTCGAGCGTGAATTGTCTGCTCTTGTTTGTGTTTGGGGTTGTCTTGGAACCCTTGGAAGTGCTTGTAAGACTTCCGCTTATGATCGATCGTGTGGTGATCATTGTTTGTTCCTTATTGCTTATGCATTGTCGTTGTGGTTATGCACTTATTTCACTCATGATATTCTTATTGTCAAAAAAAAATTATTCAATGCATATTTGACCCTTCATTTCGAGGGTTTCTTGACAGGGCATTACATAATAACCTTACTTATTGCAATGTAAACAGAATATGATTGAAGAAACCAAGAGATTGTAGACCAATATCAATGATTGTAATTTGTTTTCTTTATTCAAACGTAGTGCTTGTTAATCCAATTGTAGACCGGGGAGCATAGTGTACCAAACCAAATTGCCTTCCTTGACTATGAAAAGCATATTTAAAGTGTTTGACAATTGCCAGATAGAACACAACCATCAACAAAACTTATGATCAACTCCTAACAACCATCAACAAGCCAAGAAGTAAAAGCCAATAGTCAAATACAAGCATAATAAGTTAATTCATACCAACTATAAATACAAGTTTAACTATTAACTTTGTTCAGAGATTGACACCAACTGAAAATGAGAAGTTAAACACACAATTAAAGATTTGTTGAGAAAAGGATTGATCCAAGAATGTATGAGTCCCTATGAGGTACTGGCCATACTAGCACCAAAGAAACAAGGAGAATGGAGAATGTGTGAAATTTCAAAGCTATCAACAAGATTAGTACAAAATTTCATTGCCAAGGATGGATGACCCTATGTATTGACCAAGTGGAGTGAATTATTTCAGCAAGATAGATTTGAAAAGTAGTTATTGCTTATCATTAGATAAAAATTGGAAAAGGAGATGAGTGGAACATTGCTTTTAAGACAAAGGAAGGTTTCTACAAATGGGTAGTTATAACATTTGGACTTAACCATGGAAATGAGACTCGCCAAGACTCAGCGAGCCCGAGGCAATGCGCCCTCGCCAAGTCTAGGAGACTCCGCTACCGAGACTCACCAGACTCGCGGATTCTAAGCAAGTCTTGACTTGGCTTGGCGACTCAGCCATTTTAATTTTTTTTAAACTTCAAAATATCAATGCTTGTTTGGTTTATGACATGCCCATCTAGGATTTTTTAAAACTATGAAAATCATGTGCACCATGAAGGTTTGTGTGGTTTTGAAGGTCTTCATTTGGGCTTAGTGGCCAGCACTGCCCCAAACCACTGTGAGGAGTGCTACCCCTCAACCTCATTTTGGTGTTGCCCCCAAACCCCCATCAAACTATAAGTCCAAGTAATAGGCTGATGATGAATCGTGATCATACAAATCTACAAAATACATATCCCTTGTTGCAAATCTATGCATCTTCCTACACAAAGTCACAATCAAGGATTATCTTGTTTCATAAATTGGACAACTTGTTTAGTATACAAGGACTACCATAGGCAAAGTTGGCATGCTATAGTCCTTGTGCTATTGAATGCAAGCTAAGTCATACTTGGCAAGAAATGCCATTTTCATAATGCAAAATATATCAATCATGCCTTCCATAGACAACGTCACATCCCCCGCTAGTATATGAGATCACAACCTTTGTAAGGATAAATTTGCAGTCTTCAAAATCTCAGATTGTAGCCTTTATAGGAATTAAGCTAGGGCAAGGGTAACATTTAAATTAAGAGCCAACTAGATGAAATAAATTGTACTATCACTCCATTTTTAGGGGTCGACTAAGATCCAAGGCTTTATTTAAACTATGGCAGCACTTGTTTTATGACAAACATGTATTTGTTCGCCAACCTGCAAGATAATGGAAATAAGATTAAAATAAATTTAAGTCTAAATATTATGGCCCTTAGAAGATCAGAAATAAAATTAACGAGCAAATGAGGGTGCCACCCCATTTAAATTGGATAAAAAAAAAGTCACAATATATGTTCGAAAAGCTGACCTCTCTTGAATAGTCGCCACATTACATAAAGTCGCATCGCTTGGGCTCTTGAAATAGTATAAGTAGAAGGTAAAATGGTGATCGGAAGGGGAAGAAACAGAACACAACCTCATACAAATTAGAGCAGGCTTATTACAGCCAACATATGAATACATTATTCAGCAGAATTGAAAGGTAGAATATGCGGATTTGAAGATCTGATCTAGATAAGAAGGTAGTAAGAAATTGGGATTATTAAGATATGTTGGTTCCCAAATCAACAAATTCACCAAACCCTAAAGATTCAGGCTCAGTGTTGGATTTGGTCAACGAATAGGATTAACAAAAATGGTTAAATTCCCCTACTCTTTAGACTCTGCTAAACCTTGGCAAGTAAACCAATATCACCATCATTTGATACCTCTCCAAGATTATATGATGATGTTAAAGCAGATAGAACCTCATACAAATTTCAAAGGTTTATTTAAGTGCAACTTGAATTTAATTGCCTCCTTATTTTCTATTGTACATTGGCATGATGTGGAAATAGAAAACTATAACAAAACTAAACCTATAAGAAAAGTTAAAATGTAAACTTGTCTTTATATTTTATTTGTTCTGGAGCAGTATCTGATTGGTGTCTTAGCCATAGGGTAACAAAGTCAAACTTGTAGTTAATATGTGTTCCTACAATGACAATAACTCAAATTGTTTGGCACTTGATTATGTTTATGCCTAGCATAAACATGCAAGCAGCTCTATCACAAAGAGCTACTTTTTAATCCAAATTTAATTCTCCACACCACAATGATATATTTCATAGAATTTAATGTCTCATCAAGAGAATCTAGCAAACATATCACACAGAAGCACCAAAGATACAACGACAAATCAATAAATCCTTGATATATTGATTCATATGATCAAGAAAACACAATTTGGAGACAGCCAAATGATATTTTTCATTTATATCAACAAACAATTGAAGCCAAATGTAGAACACAAAGTTACTGCAAAATCTCCATTACTTATCAAAGCTATTTACAAAAATATGTTCTTGCCCCAAAACAAATTCTAAACCTCCTAAACAATCCTGATCTCCTCCTTATGGGAACGAAGGAGCAACAAAGCTTCAGAGCGTTATATTTAGATACAAACAAAAACTATTGAACTACCCACCCAAATACAAAGAGACACAAAGTATTTATTCGCTTTATCTTTAGAGCTTGAGTCTTCAATGTGCAAACACCTTGTTGTCGAATAAATTAGTGTTCTTAATATTTGATAGCACAGTCGAGGGATAGGTAGTTGGGAATGGTTGCGACGGTTGGCACTCGAAACTCCCTCGACATCTATATATGTTATGTACTTGCATCCGAGAGATAGCATTGTTGTTGTTGGCATTGTGGTAATGGTTGTCGAAATACTTTGTTGCCATTGTTGATATACATTGTAAACATTGATGGTATTAATGAAGAAACATCTGTGAGTTCTCTGGCATTACTGTGTTATTTTACATTTCCTTATATTCTCATATGTATTAAACTGTTACCCTACGGGGCAAACATCTAGCGATGTTGTCGATACGAATCTGGGAGTGACGGAATGTTACATAACGAAGGTAGCATAATGGGCCAACCAGTAGACGAGGGTACAAGTAGCAGTCACGAGAACACAGAAGGGTTTGAAGAATTGTTTGAAGGTGAAAGGGCATTGACGAGGGACTTTGTAACCATACTGCAAGCATCGATTGAAACTCACGTGCGAAGGGAAGCCACACGAGAGGAATATCCGGAGAGCGCAGTGTGGACCACACTCGGTGTGAGCCTCGCGGTAGACCGATTGATGAGCTGTTTGCCCAGACTGCTGGCACAAACCTTTCTTGCCTTGCAAAACCCACGAGAAGAGACTTACAGAGAGAACCATCGCTAGCAAATCTTGCAGAGACACGAAGCAAACAGACGGAGGGAAGAGGAAGAGCGTGATGAAACCCGAAGGAGGCAAAGTCTTCTAAACCCCTACGAAAGCAAAAATTGATGCCAAATACCTTGAACAAAGATACGAACTGTACTCGGAAGGGACAAGGAGACGACTAAAAGGCCATTTAGAGGGCCTTGATACTGGAAGAACAAGTTGAACGAAGGAGAAGACTACGGAGACTTGCCGAGGGACGGCTTGAAGGGGAAGGATTGTTGGAAGGAAATTTGAGAAGTGTTGAAGTGAGTGGTGTCGAAGGACACGAAGCGTACGATGACAAAGAGGCTACCCGTACCGAAGGAGGAACTGTAGAAGGAGACATGGTGTTTGAACTGATCGAAGAGACTCGAAACCGTTTGGGACATCTCACAATTACACTGCCAGGAAGGAGAGGCTTTCATGGGGTAGAACTAGAAACTTGAATGGAAGTAGGGGAGACTGAGAACAGAGACGTAGGGGATACGGGTGTGGCCGAAGGTGTCGAGAGGACACAGGAGCATGGTGATCACAACAACCTGTTCGACTCAACTATACCTAGTTCAGCAGTTTCCAACGGGTTAGGAGTTCCCAACAGTTCAAGAGTTTCCAGCGGGTTAGGAGTTCCCAGCGGACTGAAGCCACAAAGATTACTTCAACGACAAATAAACAAAAATTGCCGAAATTCACAAGGGATGGCAAAGAGGAGCATGTACGACATTGTAAAACGTGTGAGACAATTTGGTCGGCCAACGGGGTGACCAACCACGACGAATGGGTAGTGTCGCTCCTTGCAACCCTGGGCGGAGTAGCCATCGACTGGTTCTCCGACATTGACAGGACAAAGGTAAACACATGGGATGAATTAAAGAAAGCATTCCAAAGTGAATTCAGATTGCTTCGGGACGACAACGAGAACGTGGCCGAAATAGACAGTACGAAGCAGGGTAAGAATGAGAGTGCGAGGACGTATGGTCGGCGACTGAAGGAGTTGGTCGGGAAAATGGACAACCAACCAGCGGATGGCCTGAAGAAGCGTCAGTTTGTGGAAGGGCTGAAATCTTCTCTGAGAAGGAAGATAAAAATTGTTCCTCCTACATTGTACGAGGATGCATACAACTAGGCGATGGACTTGGAGAGTGAAAGTAAAACATCAAGGAAGAAAAAGAAAAAGTCATCGTCAGATGATTCATCCTCAGATGGAAGTAGCAGCGAGGGAGAGTCCAGCAAGAAAGTACAGGAGCTCCAAAAAGACATGCAGTGTATGATGGAGTTCAAAACAATGAAGGGAAGTAGCAGCAAAAGCAAAGGAAAACTGTGGTTCACAAACTGTAAGGAGGAAGGTCATAAAAAAGGCGCATACCCAAAGAAGGCCTTCTGCGACATTTGCCAAGTGATGGGACACTCCACCAAGGAGTGCCCATACAACATGAAGACGAGGAGTGCACAGGTACTCTTCACACAAGAGCAGCAATCGACATCAGCAACAGGTACCTCTCAGCAACAAACTAACACAACAGCATCATCTGGCTGGTACAGAAACAACTGGCAAGGAAGAGGAGGCAATAACAATAACAATAATAATAACAATACCCAGAGTCGGATCCAATACGATGCGAAGGGCCGCCCAATGATTCAGTGTCAAGCCTGCAACCAGTGGGGGCACTTTGCTCGCGATTGCCAGGAGGAAGAATCTCCTCAGCATCTATGTTGATCGTGTGGACCGGGTGACCACGAGGATGCAAACTGCCTGAAGCTCGTAGTCAATCGATTGGACATTGAGAAGTCAGGTGAAGACGAAGGGGTACTGGCAATCACTCGGGCACAGTGTCATGTCCCCTTTCTAGAGTGGACATCAGAGACGGAGGAGTTGGCCTATCATTGGAGTCTCGTAGGCTAGCGGAGATGGATAGGGACTCATTCAGTGCATTCAGTGACTGGATTTTGGCTTTA
>MU226208.1:347076-361175 GCA_018584345.1 Thuja plicata
CAGCAAAGTTTTAAATTAAAATAATAAAATTTAAGCAACAAGAATTTAGAAATGATTCAATGAAACAACAAAAATCTACTAAGTACTTCAATGATTCAATCTAGAAATGAAACTCAAATAACTATATTGAAATGAAACAACAAGAAATATAAAAGACTAAAAGTAAAACTCAAAACAATGAACAATGCATTCATTTGAAAATCAGAAAATAAAATAAAAAAACAGTGAGAAACCCTACCTCTTGCTTGAAAAATCTTTTGAACAAGGTGAAGAATCTTCCTCCTCCTCTTCTTCTTGCTCCTTGTCACTCCTCTTTGGCTTGCAATCACTCTTTTCACTCTTACAAACACTCTTTTATGAGCTCTTCACTCTTCTTCTTGTTGCTGTTGCAAACACAAAAAAACCATAAAATGAATGCAAATGAAGCCCTATTTAGTTTTCTATCATTTTAACACAAGAAGTGGGCCCACATTCCCTAGGGTTAAAAAACAACACACTTAGAAATTAAAAAATGTTGTCTTTTTTTGAAAAATTTGCTTTTTTTATGTGCTTTGACGGGGGACGCCTGGAAGTTCCCGTTTGGGGTCGAGGGACGTCTGGAAGTTCCCGTTCCCAAAAGTGGGACGTCTGGAAATTCCCGTCCCCAAAAGGGGGACGTGGGGACGTCCCCGCGTCCCCGATGATTGGTGGCTGAATGGTGGCGCTGCTGGGGACGCGGGAACGGCGTCCCCCCATCCCGGGTGCGTTTGGGATTTGGGGGGGGGACGCATCCCCGTGTTACTCTGTGCATTATCCTAGTGACAAAATCAAACTCAATGTTAACCTCAGGATGTTGAATCCTCATAGCCATTATCATCAAGTCCACTGGCATTTTCCTTCATGCATCCCTTCCCAGCACTTGATACAAAGCATGACATGTCTTAGCAAAATATATCTCAACATCTGCAACCTCAAAGGGTTCTGAGTCTGTTAACAAGATAGCTATCCTTGTATTGTTGACCTCCTTCTTTCTATACATTGGGAGGTCATCGCTTCTATAAGCTTTCTTAACCACTTCTAATCCCCTTCAAGCTTTTCAAATCAACCTTTGCCAGGGCTTGTCTGTTTAACATGAAACATTATACAATAGAAGACTTGTCTAGGACCACCAATGGTGAACCATCAAGCTTCCTCACTGTTTTTGAAACATCATGATAATTCTAAGCCAACAACGTAATTAAATCCACTTCTACAGACACACTTGGCACAATCAATTTGGCCAAATCTAGTGTCCATGGGTTAGAGACCGGGACCTTCTCCTCTCTCCTCTTATGAAAATATTGAAACAAGTAGCATCCCGACTCAGGAAGAATTGCATCCCTACAACCCTGACACAGGTCTCTGAACATCGTCTTATATCCCTTATCAATTGACTCAAGCAATATGTCTAGGATTGACTGTTGTAGTAGCCTCTTTTCCCTTTAGGGGTAGATGATTCCCCTTTATGACTCACAGCCTCAATTTTTTGAGGCACTGTAATAAATTCTACCACCTCAATAACTAGGGCTTGAAATTTTCTTCACATGGAGCTACTTAAATATAAACAACAAACGATACAAGAGAATTCTACTATAATAGAGGATTGAGTACTTACTGGTTTGCTTGGCAATCAAAGACCTCAACTTGATACTAAATTTCGTCCTCGGATGTGCAGAGCTCAACCACTGAATTTCTTCAAATGCAAGGTGATCGAAATGGCACAAGCACTTGAATTTATTTACTTCTAAAATGATAAAATCCATCAATTCACCATTAGTATTTTCTTGCGCAAAAATGGCAAGGTCGGACACTTCTTCTGAATTTGAATCTCCGTCATTGATTTCAACAAAATGAACAATCCAAATGCATTGGCAAGTACATGCATTTAATGCCACTTGTTAATCTCCTTGGCCTTCCTGCTAACCCGCAACTATACTTAATGCCTCCCACTGGAGTTACGGTACGCATGACCATATAGTCCAACTCCAAACACATCCCGCTATACCGCAATCCAACCACAAGTTAACCTTTCCATCCTTGCGGGCCGGCGGGGTCTTTGTTAACCCCTCTACTTAATTATCCCACCATCCTGCAACATACCCTTTGATTCAATAGTTTTGTCATGCTGAACTGTGGGGTCACATCAACACTTCACATTCTCTTTATCCCACCACCCCACAAAGAACATCATATATTGTGTCAAGACCTTCGTGGTGTTGCGAGTCCATTCTATATCTCTAACATCTCCATCACCCCGCTCTCCTGCAATGCTATCTTGGATTGAAGACCTTCACGGTGCGGGATTTCGGGAAACACTTTATATTAAGCATCCTTCTTTGCCATCCTACAACTGGCATGAGGTTAAGCTTTGACTACTACGGGGTTGAGGGAATTAACAATGAAGCACAGAGCCAATTAACAATGAAGCACAGAGCCAATCAACTCAAAGTTAAGACAAGAATATTTATGAAAAAATTGACCAAAACTTGACAACGACCAAGGTTAGGGTTTAGGGTTTTTCAAGCAAAGCAATACTCGAATGTTTTCTTTGCAATTTTTTGCAGGTCCTAAGAAGATATATACAAACTTTACATTTCTACAGTAGTTGATATGCCAAATATTTGAATCCAATATTTATTAGTATGTGAAAGAACATATTTATTTATTTAATTAACTTGCCAATCCATCAAAAATCTTAGGATTGGTAACTATTCATTTGATTTTCAATTGGCAAGGAAATCTAATAGAGAGATGCAGGAGTATGGGTTCCCTTGATTAAGTAGACACCCATTGAGTTGGTTGCTTGTGGGCCAAGGGGTCGGTGTTGTTCAATGCACTAGGGCTTAATTGTGGAGGATAGTCTCTCGACATCCTATGATGCTTTCCCCTCAAGTTTCTAATATGGTTGAAGTTATAGTGTGCACGTTAACAAAATGGAACTTCATTATCATTTATTTGATGTTAATTGATTACTTTTCCTAAATTCAATTACTATTGTGTGATCTAGTGAAAGAATACTCTTGTAAATAAATTGTATTTTTGGATTATTTTTTTGCAAGCGGGGGGAATTAGGTACATCCCAAAAGGGGACACTAAACAACTCAAAACAATCCCATCTATTAGTATCCTAGCTAAATCAAAATAGAACATGACCGTTTATCTTTTTAGTTTTCACTTAACATAAGCAGTCTTCAAGGCGTCAAGAATAATTTAATAATAAATTCCTCACTTGAATATACAACCAATCATTGAGACACAAGCAAATAACATGGCTACATCATTATCCAAGATCTATTTTAGACATCAGCGCTTGACTTGTCATGATGTTGGGATAAGTAACGCAACTTCCTCTAAGCCATAGACTTATAATTTTGATTTTGATATTTGTTTTAATGCCATGGATTTCATATTCCTTGAGTTAGGTATACATTTGACAATATTTATATATCTAAATGTCTTATTTCCTTCAGCTAAAATTTTTTATAATACTTATGTGATCGATGTATAATTTTTTATAATACTTATATTTGATGAGGTTATTGTGCCTTTAAGGTTTACTTGTTAAAGGGTGCATGAAACAAGTTTTAAATCCTTGAAAATCTCTAAATTTCTTGGGTTGTTCAATTTGCCGAGTCTAGACACTGATTTTGAGTATGAGTCCAAAATCAGCTTGCCAGGTCTAAGACGAGTCTAAGTCTTGTAACACTGGAACAAACTAATGCACCTAGTATTTTTATGGGCTTGATGAATGAAGTTTTGAAGCCTTGTTTTGGTAAGTTGTTTGTCATATATTTGCAAAATTTATAGTAGAAGCAAAAAAGCGCATTCAGAACACATCATATTGGTGTAGCAAATGTTGAAGGAAAAAAAGTCGTTGATGAATGTGAGGAAATGCAGTTTTGCGAAAAAGGAAGTAGTCTAGATGGGTTTTTCTTTCTAAAAATGGATTGAAGATGAACCCACAAAATGTTAAAGCAATTGTAGAATGGCCTACACCAATAATAAGTATTTTAGTAATTTGCATTTTTCAAGGTCCATTTGATCGTGATACAAGTAGAACCGCAATAAGAGTCATTTTGGATCAAGGAAAACCTAACACTTAATTTAGTGAGAAATTGAAAACATGAAAAGCAAATATTATGTCAATTGCGTAGGCATTGAGGAAATTGGGACGTTGTTTTTTGCCCAAAGAATTTGTTTTGTGCATCACTTATCAAGCGCTGCAATATTTGAATAGCCCATGTAAGTAGAGTCAAAGACATGTCAAATGAGTTGAATTTATGCATAGCTATTCATTTGCGTTGAAACATAAAAGTGGTTAGTCCAATAGAATAGCAGATGAGTTAAGTAGAAAGAAAAACTTAATGGTTGAAATAAGAATATAAGTTTTTGGTTTCAATGAAATAACTGTGTATGAGAATAATGTTGGTTTTGCTAAACATTAAAAGCATGTAATGTGCTAATAAGTATGGATAGGACCAAATGGTTAAATTTTCCAATCTGTAATACCCCCTTCCTAATTTGCCCTAAAAACACAATTGCAACAAATGAGGGTTAGCGTTACATCTTACCAATAAATTTTCCTCAATAATACGAACATGGATTTGGACCCTGCAATCACAACACAAAAGACGTATACAATATACACATGCATATATAGTTAGTCATTAGGGTCAGTCAAGCCACATTATACTCGGAGTATAAACACATTGGAAGAAGAGACATGATGGGTTTGCTCGAAGCCACTTATTAACCAAGCCTAAGAGTGGATGTCCACCACAGCCCTCTTGCTTGGTCGCTTGTACCTACTTTCCCCAAACATGTCTCGTCTCCCTACAAACAGTTGCCATCTTGTGGAGTCGGGCAGAGGTTGTAAGGGGTTAGTTGACTCTGTAAGTGCCCTCTTTGTCCTATACCGCAATGGTCCTTCTAGAACGGCCTACTTACGAGCCCACTCGCCACCCTTCTCTTACACGTCAAGCCCTCTCTCTATATATATATTCTCTATCATAGAGGCATACACTTAAGCATTAATCAGACACAAAAATGCATATATGTATTTATATAGAATTGACAAATATGTTGTGAGTATTATTTATGCCAAGATATTGAATGTATGGTTAGACTGCAAGTCCTCAATTGCTATCTGTTGATGGACAGTATATACTCTTGTATGATCTGATATCATCCGTTGGTACTCAATGCTATGCTAGTAGTTCGACCTGCCTTAGTCTTGATGAATGTTTAAGGGTTGCTAAACTATAGATCCAACAATTTATTTGTACAGTTGTCTGATGCTTATATCTTCTAAAGACATGTTTGCTAACTGTTGCTGATGATACTAAGATCTGAAGATATATTGGATTGATTCATGATGATTGAGACCAATATCTGAAGATGTGTTTTATGTATTGATGCTCTTACCGAACTCCTTCCTCTACCCTTTATAGCCTCATGCTTTCTTGAGGAGACCCGACTTTCGAAGATTACTATCATTGCGACAGAGTCACACCCTTCTTGGTGGTATCTCTTCAATACCATTGTTTAAGTGCCCTTATAATTGTTGTTAATCATGGTTGTTATGCTAATGTTGCACTAGTGTTAATTAATGTTCCTTTATGTGAATCATTGCCATCTAAAACATGTGATCTATGTTTCTCAATCGTTGTTCATCATTTCTCGATTACTGCCTGGAGATTGCCTCTTTACATCATATCTTTTGTTCTCATGATCAGATCCTTTCTTGGGGCAAAAACATGACAATCCCCCCTTCCCAAATTTTATTTTCCTCTAGCAACTTCAGATTCAGGTGGTTGAAGGTCTCTTCTCCTTCCTATGTACTTAAGTAGGCCCTTCTATTTGATTGAAAATTTAGGAATAGTCTTATTCCTTAATTGCTTCTCCCTCATATTAAGAACTGCTTTAGGTTCCAAGATTAGTTTACCCTCATTGTCAAGTGGGGGTAACTCTACACATGGGATGACTTGTTGCCCTAGCACTTTCTTGAGTCGAGACACATGGAAGATGTTATGAATGTGGCTATTCTCAAGCAACTTCAATTTGTACGCTACTTTGCCAATCTTCCATAGGATCTTATATGACCCATAAAATTGGGGTTTTAGCTATTCCGCCTTGGGGTTTTAGCTTTTCCGCCTCACTTACTTTGATTGAGGATTTTTTATATGGTTATAGCCACAAGAACACTAAATCTCCAACCTCAAATGTCCTTTTGTGCGGTTTTGATCAGCATAGATCTTTTGTCGACTTTGTGTTTGATGCAAATTGTCTTTGAGAATATTCATGATGTCCATACTTTGCTGCACCAAATCTTTTGCCCTTGGTACTTGGTTTTTTTGTGAGATCAAACTTCTAAAAGAAGTCGGTTCGTAACCATACAATGCTTTGAATGGACTCATCCTGATCGACATGTGATGAGTGGTGTGTTGTAGCAATATTCACCCAGTTGTAACCACTTTATCCATGCATTTTTTGGGTCAGTGACATAATTCCTCAAGTATCCTTCTATCCACTTGTAACAATTTCACTTTGCCCATCAATGAGGGCGATAACTCATGTTGGGTGTAAGATCAATCCCTGCCAATCGAAAGAGCTCTTGCCAAAATAGGCTAAGGAATTGACTATCTCATTCACTGACGATGTTCCTTGGAAGACCATGTAACCTAGAGATTTCTTTGAAGAACACTTCCGCTATTTGAGGAGCCCCATACTCAGTGGATATTGCTATGAAGTGAGTGTATTTGGTGAGCTGGTCCACTTCTACATAAATGCAATCCTTCCCTTGAACTTTAGGTAACCCTGTTATGAAGTCCATCGAGATGCTTTCCCACTTTTGCTTTGGAATGGGCAAAGGTTGAAGAAGACTCGCTGGATGGATTTGTTCAGTTGTTTTTTTTTGACAGGTCATGCATTCATGTAGATGCTTTAGGACAACTTTCTTGAGGCTTTTCCAAGAGAATCTCTCCCCTACTAGTTTGTAAGTTTTATAGTACCCTTGGTAGCCCGCTAAGGGCTTGTTGTGGTATTCCTTCAGGATTTTATCCTTTATTTTCGAGTTGGGCAATATCATATTTTTGTATACAATAAGCTCTTCCATTACTTCGTACTCTTCACTAGGTAAATTCCCTTCTAGGATGCCATTAGCATGTGGCTCTTTGACATATTCTGCAATGATATCATTCTTCCATTCCACAACAATGCTTGTTAGGGTGTTCAAATAGGGTCATCATGATAAAGCATATGTACAACATTATTTGTACCTTTTACGTACTCAATATCGAAATCGTAAGCTTGTATTTTTCTTACCCACTTCTGTTATCTGTCACTTAAGTCATTTTGATTCATAAAGAACCTTAAGCTATTGTGATCGGTCTTATTGAAACTTGTCTAAGGCGTTAATGATAGCTAGCATCTCCTTATCATAGAGTAATGTCTTTCACTCTCAATGAGCTTGCAACTTTCAAATGCAATGGGATGCTTATTTTGCATAAGTACCGCTCCGATTCCCTCCCCAAAAGCATGACATTGCAACTCGAAGAAATGTGAAATTAGGGATAGCTAGAACAAGGCATGAGCTCATTGCTTCCATTAATCTTTCTAAAGCCTGTTGAGACACTTCACTCCACACAAAGGCCCCCTTTTTGGTCAAGTTTGTGAGTATGACGGCTATTTTGGAATCCTTTTACTAGCGTCTAGTAACTGCATAGTCCCACGAATCCCCTTAGTTCTATTAGGGTTTTGGGTTTTGGGTTTTGGCCAATCCTTAATTGCTTTAATTTTTTCTTCATACACTTACAACTTACGCATTGATCTTGTGACCCAGGTAAAGGATCTCTTCCAAGCCAAACTCACATTTTGAAGCTTTAGCATTCAAGGATTCTTGTTCCAAAATGTTAGGACTTCCTCAATGTGTTTGAGATGTTCTTCCCATGTCCTGTTGTAGATAAGAATGTCATCAAAAAATATGAATAGGAACTTCCTTAGTTGTTTCTAAAATATATGATTCATACATGACAAATGTTACTAGGGCATTTTTTAGTCCAAAAGGTAAGACTAAGAACTCAAAGTGCTCATAATGATACCACAAAGTGGTTTTAGGAATGTCTTATTTTCTCATCCTTATTTGATGGTACCCTGATCGTAAATCAATTTTGGAGAAGTATCTAGCTAGATGGAGTTTGTCAATTAACTCGTCAATTCTCGGTAGGGGGTATTGGTTCTTTATTGTTTTCTTATTAAAACCTTTCTCATGGTATCATGGTATCATCCCTTTTCTTGACAGTACTACAGATGATGCAAAGGGACTAGAACTAGTTCCTTAATGGTTTTTTCAATCTCTTCTTTGAATTTACGAGGGTTTCAATATGGTGTGGTGGTTACAAGTTTTGCCCCTCTTCCAATTCTATTGTATGCTCAAATCCTCTTTTTGGGCTAGCCCTAGGGGAATATCATCAAATACTTTCTTATATTTGCTCAAGATAGGTTACATGTCAATGCAAATTGTTTTGCCATGGGTGGAGGTCTTGTCAAGGATCATACATTTTGCAACCCACTCTCCTTTCCCATGTCTAAAACTCCTTTCCATTTTTTTGAAGGAGACTACTTTTGGGGATCCATCGGGTAACCCCTCCAAGGTGACTTCTTGTCCCTCATGTTGGAAGCGAATTTTCAAGTTCGGGAGGTCAAACATGAAGCATCCCAAGGAGTATATCCAAGGTGTGACTTCTTGTCCCTCAAAGCTCTCAGGTTTCAAATTCATCTTTGCTACTAATTTCTCATCAATTAAATTGTGGGATGCCCCACTATCCCCTAGGGTGATAGCCTTATGTCCTTTAAAGGTACTTTTGATTCTGAATGGATGGTGCTTGGAGGATTGAGAGATGATGTCGAAAGTCTCGTGCTCTTCATCTTCTTGCTAGGGTCTTCTTTGACTTCCTTGTCGATGGTTGCTTCTCTTTTATGGGTTTCGCTTCCCTTCCCAGATATGTGTCCACATTCCCATATTTCTTTACATTTGAAGCACAATGTTTTCCTTCTTAGGTCATCTCGCCATTTTTGGGCATTTCCATCTCGGCATACATGTCCGGGTTCCCAATTCTCATTACAATGGAAGCATGTGCTCTCTTTGTGTTCCCTCCTATGCCTTTCATCTTTACAAGGATACTTGGAGTGTGTGTTGGAGGTAAAGCTTTTGAGTTTATATGTAGATGGGTTAATTCTCAAATTTCATTGCCTTTTGAATTGCTTCTTCCAGGTTTGTCGGGTCCAAGGCGCTCACTATGGTTCTGATTGATTCTTTCAATCCCTCTATGAATAGGTAAGTGGGTCTCTCTTGAGAGATTTCTAGTACCATGACGACCAACTTTTGGAATTCAGTGGCAAACTTTTCCACTATTCCTTGCTTATTTAGTAAAGTTAATTCTTTGAAATACCATTGTGGATGCCTTTGATCAAATATTTTGATGAGTTCTTGTGTAAATTTGTCAAAGTGGTTGTGTTGGTAACCTTGGGTAATAAGGCCATGGTGCCACCACTCATGGTTTGTTCCCGTCAAATGCAGCACAGCAAATTTTATGGCATTTTTCCCCATCATGTACTGAAAGATAAGTGTCCTACTTTTTTACCCATGAATGTGTCATGAATTTTCTCAATCTATCAAAGCTAGGAAGGGTTCTCTTATTCACTCTTTCGTTTAGATCCTTATCAAGTTGTCCTTTCCTTTTCTTACTACATTTTGGCATCACAATAATTTTGTTCCATGAGAGCTTGAGTGGTTTGAGAAGTTTTTCCCGTGAAGGCACTCCACTCATTGCTCATTTGTTTGCCCATGGTGTTGCTAGGTGTAGGATGGCTGGAAAATGCAAGTTTTCTACTTATTTCTCTTTCTAAAGCCCTTTGAGCCCTTTGACTAGTTTGCATTGACTACCTTCCCCAGGATGGCAGAAAAGATGCTCTGATACCAATTGTAATGTCCCCTTCCTAATTTGCCCTAGAATTTTCCCTAAAATCACAAGAAACAAATTAGGGTTAGGGTTACATCTTACCGAATAAATCTTTCCTCAATAATACAATCCTGGATTTGGATCTTGATTGAAGCCCTTACCAAACTCCTTCCTCTGCCTTTTATAGCCTAATGCTTTCTTCCGAATAGGCGACTTTTGAAGATTACTATCCTTGTGGTAGAGTCACACCCTTCTTGGTAGTCCTCTTCATTACCATTGTTTGTTTGAATGCCCTTGTAACTATTGTTAATCACGATTGTTGTGTTGTTGTTACATTAGTGCTAATTAATGTTCTTTTAATGGAATCGTTGCCATCTGAATCACATGATATTTGTTTCTAAATCACTAATCATCCTTTCTCAATTACTGCCTGGAGATTGCCTCTTTGCATCGTATCTTTTGTTCTCATATACAAACCCTTTCTTGAGGCAAGAACAAGACATTACAATTTGTTTTGTGCATCACTTATCAAGCACTATAATATTCAAATAGACATGTGAGTCAAGTCCAAGACATGTCAAATGAGTTGAATTTATGCAAAGCTATTCATTTATGTTGAGACATAGAAGTGGTAATTCCAATAGAATAGGAGATGCATTGAGGAGAAAGCAAAACTTAATGGTTGAAAAGAGAATGTAAGTCTTTGGTTTCAATGAAAATACCAACGTGTATGAGAATGATGTTGATTTTGCTGAAATATTAAAAGAATGTAATGTACTAGTAAGTATGGATAGAACCAAGTGGTTAGATTTTCCAAACCAAGATGATTTCCTATTAAAAAGAAAAGTGGGCCATGCTAGATAATCTACGCTGATGGGTTCTTGTGAAAAGGGCCAAGTTCAGTTCAAGTCTTGATGCAAGTCTAGTTCGCCCATGGGTTTGGCCCAGGTGACCAGAGCACACCCGAGCCGAACTCGGGGGAAACCCTGTTGCACTCGGGGGAACCCATAGTTGTGGGCACCAAAAAACGAACCCCACATACCATAAAAAATCTTTTTCCACCCTAAAATATTGCTAACAACACTACTTTCAACCAATATACCCCTTCCTTGCCCATTTTTTATCATTTCATTTGTCCTTATGCATTTTTCACCATTTTAGCTTGGTTTGAAGGTTGCTACATTTTTCTTCAAAGGTGAAGACTATGAAGGAGTAAGACACGTACCAAAGGCTTAGAAATAGTTGGAGAAGGCATATTTAGTGTTCAAAGGTTAGTGAATCTTCATTTTTTTCAAGTTTTCAATTTTTTTTTCAAGATTTTTGGAGTAATAAAAAAAAATTTAAAGAAGTTTTAGATACTTTTAAACTTTGTATGCATATTAAATGGTTATAATGCCGAATTTTTCAATTTTTTCAATAATGTATTTGAGTTTTATTTTCCATTTTAGGTTCATTATTCAGAAATAATGGCTAGAAGTGTAAATCTAGTTCAGTTGCCTAGGAGAGCCATTTTAAAACTGATTCAGCTTCACCATTTTGGCATTTTACAACAATGATTAAGCAAATGTCTCGTGGTGGGGGTTATCTTTGGCAGTGTAGCCATTGCAACATAGAGTATTTGAGGTCATACTTTCGAGTGAAAGCTCATTTTTGTGCCATCCCTAGAAAGGGAATAAAAGCTTGTCCAGGCCAAATAAAAAAGGGCTGCCAAAGGGTCTAATCCTGCAATATATTAAAGAACAAGAGGAAGTTGACATGAGAAGGAACAAAGCAAAGACTAATTATCCCCTTGCCAAAAAAAGCTTGAGAAGGCCTCCTAGTGGCTTCAGAAAATGGGTTGGCCCACATCCTTTCATGCCTATGCCACCAGCTTCTAAACCAAAAATTGTTACACGAAAAAGAGGCCCATTGGATGGGGCCTTCAAAAATGAAATTAGAGAGATTGCAAATCAAAGTGTTACTCATTGCATTTATGCCAATGGGCTTCCTTTCAACATTGTTAGATCACCTTAATGACGGGACGTGGTAAGTACCCTTTGCAATACACCTCCTGATTATGTTAGTCTCAGGCATGAAAAAGGTGTGAATCACCTTATTGGCGAAGGAGAAAGCTTCAATAGAGACACAATTGAGAGTGATCAAAGATACATGGTCAGAAACAAGTGTGTCCATTTCTAATGGATGGAAAGATTGCAAAATTAGGTCATTGATCAATTTTATAGTAGTGTCCCCTAAAGGGGCTATGTTCTTGAAGGCAGTGGATTATGAGGGGAAAGTGAAATGTGCAAGTTTCATTGACAATATCCTCAAAATCAATTGAGATGGTGGGGTCTAAAAATGTTATCCAAGTCATAATGAACAATGCTAAAAATTGTAGAGCAGCTAGGTTCACAGTGGAGGCCACATATAATCACATTTTTTGGACACCATGTACACTCCACTCACTCAATTTAATCATGCAAAAGATTGGCACACAAATTGAATGGGTCAAACAAGTTTACATGGAGGTCGAGGAGATTCAAATGTTTGTGAATAATCATCACATGTCACAAACCATATTCACGACCTTCTCTAGATTGGAGTTGTTGAAGATAATTTAATTTTTTTTTATATAGTTTATATATGACATGTATTTTTCTATGCCATGTTAGGTTGCCAAAACACGATTTGCCTCTCACACAATCGGCTTAAGAAGACTTGTGAAGGTGCGAGGGGCCTTGAGTGCTATGGTCATCAACATCTTGTGGAGTGTATAGAGGCAGTCAAACACAGAAACACAAAAAATAAAAACATTGATCCTTGATGATAAGTGGTGGGATCCTGCAGAATATATTGAGTTTTGCCAAGCCTATCATGAGCATGATTAGGAATGATGATACTGATTCCCCATGTTTGGGTGAAATGTATAATTGCATGGACACCATGGCAGAGAACATAAGAACAATAATATTAGCCAAGGAACATATAGATACATTTTTCAAATTTGTACAACGAATTACAGTTGACTGTTGGAACAAGATGACCAGCCCCTTACATCTCTTAGCATATGCTTTGTCGCCAAGATTTTATAGCCAAGAAATGCTTGCATTGTCAAGGAGAGTGGCACCATAAAGAGATGCGAAGGTTGTTGTTGGCTCAAGGTTGCACTTAGAAAGACATATGATGATGATAAAACTCAAAATATTGTCTTGGCCGAGTTTGGCCAATTTGCATCTTCCAAATATCATGACACCGCCACTCTTCATGCTCAATATAGGATGAATGTTGATGAGTGGTGGATGTACATGGTCAAGGCTCCATTTTCTTGCACCCTCTTGCAATAAAAGTTCTCTCCCAAGTATGTATCTTTTTTTTTATCATTTTTCATTTGATCATGATGCGATCATATTAAAATACTTTTTTTTATAATTAATGTTTCGACTTAATAAGTTTTGATTATTGAACAATGAATTAAAAAATTAAATACTAAATGTATGCAAACTCAACAGTTTGCAAATTCTTCTTCAGCTGAGCGGAATCGGAGTACATACTCCTCCATCCACTCGGTCAAGCGCAATCATTTGGGTGCAAAAAAAGCAAAGGATTTGGTCTACATACCACTCTAACCTTCGCCTATTGTCACATTAGCAACCAAAATACAATGAAGGTGTGACAGGGAATTGGGATCTAGCCCCTGAGTGTGCTGATTTAGATGCCACAGTTGCACAACTTGCCTAGTCTCTATAGATGAACAAGAGGCAGCTCTTGCACATGACACAGATGTAGCTAGTACGATTGGCAATCTAATGGATTGTAGTTCAAATGAAGTTGAGCCAAATGTTGACCTTGATGCCTCTGATCACATGAAGATAAATATGGCAATGGATATGAAATATGGCTTGTAGTTTGAATTTTCATTGTGTAATGACATTTTGAGACTTGAATATTATCATTTTTACAAACTATGAATATGATATATGAGGTATTTTATTTATAACTTTATTGGCAATTATGGATTTATGAGTAACACGCTTCTAACTTCTTTTTATATTTGTAAGTTGTAACTTTGATGTTTGAACAAGTATATATAAATTTATAATATACCAATATGTGAATATATATATATATATATATATATATATA
>MU226208.1:373664-409254 GCA_018584345.1 Thuja plicata
TTGGTATGGAATAAAAGATATGAATTTTCATGAATAATTAGTAATATATTACTCTATACTCATTCGCAGTTATATGCATTTTAGAAATATATGTATTTTATCATTTGTATAATTGATATTATAATAAATATATATATACACTCATTCACAGTTATATGCATTTTAGAAATATACGCATTTTATCATTTGTATAATTGATATTATATATATATATATATATAATTGAGATATTTCTACATCTATTATATGAATACTTAATTAATATATTCTTGTATAATTGTGGATTCGTTATAAACTTAAAATTGATTTGTACTAATATTGTACATTTATGTGTGTCTCAAATTCGGAATACCATATAGAATGAATGTTAAATTCATTAGAGATGAGATTCTGGAAATAATGATTCCGAATACCATATAGAATGAATGTTAAATTCATTAGAGATGGGATTCCGGAAATGATGATATTGGATACCATAGAGAATGAATGTCATATTCATTAGAGATGGGATTCCTATATCTGTAGGGGGGCTATAGGAGATTGTCACGGTTTCCTTAGTCTCAGGGTATGCACCCAAAAAGGCAGATGTGGATACCATATAAAATGAATTTTATATTCATTAGAGATGGATTCCTATCTGAAAAGGGGGGCTAAAGGAGATTGTCATGGTTTCCCTAGTCTCAGGGTATATGCCCAAAAAGGCAGGTTTGGTTACCATATAAAATGAATTCTATATTCATTAGAGATGAATTCCTATCTGAAGGGGACTAGAGGAAATTATTATAGTTCCCCTAGTCTTGAGATTATTATAATCTCATATAGGCAGTATATATACTGATACCCAGTCATATGCATATGCGTAGGCTTGGATAATGGTGTCTGTATCCAAGAGAACCTAGGAACAGTGCTCTATGGAAAGACGGTTGATAGCCCGATTGCTTAGAGTGGATCTTATATCCCTCAAGCCGAGAATTGGGAATTCTGTGAAGCCCTACCTAGAGGCAGTCCTAGGGTCAAATCCCCCCTACTAACTTAGAATAGAGCAAGTGTCAAATAAATATTGAGTAATATTTTGTACTAACGACGGTTTTGCAGGGAATTATACAAGGGGAATAACCAGGGACATTACAGTAAAAAAGACTTTCTCAATCACAGACAGCAGATGAATATGATCTCTATTGTAACTCTAGTGTTCACCGTTCAGTTTATATCTCTTGTTTTGATACTTTTGTATCCATTCAAAGCCATATGTTATTTAGTATTTAATAATAAATATTTATTGATACGTTAAAAAAAATGTTAAAAAACTTTTAACAACAAATAAAATATTAAATAGACAAGTTAGAAAACTACCTGTCGCTACCCACGGGCTCTGCAAAACACCAAGACCACACAGTCGCTGCTAAAAGACCACCCAATCGCTGTAAGATGACCCAGTCGCTGCTAGAGGACCTGTCGCTGCTAGATGAGGAGACCTATCGCTGATAAAAAAGACACAATGGCTGCTAGATAGCAGACCTGTGAGAAATGATAGCTGTGAGAAAACGATACATGTGCCGTGTGAGAAAATGATACATGTGTCGTGTGAGAAAACGATAGTTGTGTCGTGTGAGACTTGTGTCGTGTATTTGGAGTGTATCAAGTCACTTTTAGGTTTAATTTGCAACAAAGAAATGTTTAAAAACTTAAATAAAAAGCCAACAAAACCAACTACCAAATTCGCTCCGGGCTCGCGTGGCAATTTCCAAATTCGGGTCAAAATCAATTGAAATTCTACCAGGGTTCCGATGACCGAATTTACAGTGAATTCAGTAGTAAAAATTCAAATTCAGAGCAAATCTGAACCGTTTACGAATTTGTAGCGAACCGACTTTCGACTTTGGGGTCCAGCAGGCTAATGTGGTAACTTAGAATGTAAGGCATCTTTGCATTTTGAAATTTAAAAAACTAGTCTATTCTTCTTGGGGCGGCTGTGTAACAGTAAAAGATTCTAGATTTGAGGACAGAAACCTTCGAATCTCAAATTTTGAAGGTATAGCTTTTTTTATTTTGATGGTCAAATTTACACAAAAATTATACTTGTGCAATCAAAGAGAATCTGGTTGGATTTTTTGGATGGTTTGGCTAGGGAAAATTTGTGACCAGCCTGCTCTTCTTTTGCAAAAAATCTTCATCATTCAATAAATGCAAATACTAGGTGCATTCCTTTCAGTCGATGGTATTGTCCATGTTTCACAAACGCAAACTTCATAGACCAAACATTTCCAACTTGGCAAAAACATGACAAAACTCGACAACTTAAAATACTAAAGACATTTAAAAAAACATAAAAAGCTTATGCAAAATACAGCTACAAGATGTATCAAATGACTTGGTAAGTGTAATGTCCTACCCCAAGTGAACACTTGCTAACACATTTTTTGCCTTGTTTGGTTTGTTTTGGTAAATGTTTGTGATATATTGGCAATGTTTGATACAACAATTTCATGCAGAAAAAACAGGAGATGTTGCAATAATATTTTTTTAACTCAAATTGAAATTGCATCGGGAAAACATAGCTGAAAATTCCAGATTTTTATACCAGCTTAAATACTCAGTACTTTTGCAATATATTGACAACCCAATTCATAAAATGACCCCTATTATCTAAAACAACAATACCCATAAAATCAAGGAGTTACAATTCATGAACTCACAGGTAAACATGCCTTGAAACCCTCTGAAGATGGATGCCATAATAAAGTATAAAGTTTGCAGCAGTCATACAACAGAGAGAATAATCCTCACGCCACTAAAAATGGAGTCTTCAATCAGCTATTTAAAAACCCCTACTAGTTCTAGAGATAAATACTCTAAATTTGCACCAATATGATTCCCATGTGCCAAATGAAGATGTCTCACACCAACAATAAAGATGTCTCACACCAACAATAAAGATATTCAATAATAATTATTTTCAACAACTTCCAATCTACAAATAAACCCTTATGAAATCTAATATAAATCTCCACTTTTAAGCACAAACGTGACCTCTGAATAAAGCCACCAATATTTTCACAATCGAAGAGAAGCTACATTACAGTGAAACCCTAGGTTTCTTCTTCAAAGCCAAAGCTTCTTCAGGAAAGACAAGTGTTGAATGATTCAAGAATAATCCAATCCCTTTTCAAAAAGTTTTTATATAATATTTAATTTGTATTTGGCTTCACCTCATTAAATTTCACTTTAATTTCATTTACTTTTCCCTCCATTTGGTGCACAACAAAATAATATAAAGTATATTTTAATAATCACTCATATCTCCCTTTAAATTGGTACTTTATATTATTCCTCAAATGCACTTTATAATCATTAAATGTTCTTTTATAATAAAGTCATTAAATGCTCACTTTATAATTTGACTTTAT
Organism: Thuja plicata; assembly: GCA_018584345.1. Lineage (NCBI taxonomy): Eukaryota > Viridiplantae > Streptophyta > Pinopsida > Cupressales > Cupressaceae > Thuja > Thuja plicata. The sequence goes on from MU226208.1 coordinate 377,072, forward strand.
GATATTAAATCCCCTTTAATTATAAAGTCACATGAAGTCAAAATAATATTCCCTTACAAATAATTAACTATTATTAAAGTAACACTTTAATAATAATTAAATGTCATAACTCCATTAATAACCATTATTTAATGATTCTGACTTCATCGTTGGCTAGCCCACTGCTCCCACTGTCAATCTAGATGTCTTACTAAAAATAGTAAGGGTCCATCTCTATCCCCCTTGATTTACTAAAATTAGTAAATCACTAGATACTTGATCAAAACAGAGGTGCCAAAGGTCATCACTACAACTGAGGTCGGTCCAGGTGCCCTGCCAAATATAGAAATGTTGGACAAATGACTTACTATAAATAGTAAGTGTTCCAAACTGACCCAAACGAAGAGCAAATCTGAACGCTTCTGACCTCCAGAAGGGAAACAACCTCCTGTTCTACCAGCTAGGACCCTCTAACCATCAATCTTAGCCTACGAGACCCAATGATAGGCTAAACTAAACTACAAACCATGTCATCTCAAAAAGGGGACATTACAATAAGGGCCCGAGGGCAAAACTCCCAATGAACTCAAGGGGCAGCACCCCTAGAGAGGTCAAGGGACAACACCATTGCACACGTCATTTTCATAATTTTTTAAAAGGCAAAAAAAATGCTTATAAAGCCAAAAAAAGTGTTATTAGAGTGTTTAAGCCTCGTTTTTGACACATTTTGCAAGTCAAGGGATCAAAACCAACAAGTACTTATTTGAAATTGTTAAAAACTTGCCATAAGACTCTACAAGTTAACTTTGAAAAACTCACTGAACTTTTTTTGGCAAGAACTCGGTGACTCACCAAATGTTTATATCTATGTGATTTTCCTAGGGCTATATCTCATTGAAATAATTTTAAAAAAAATATTGTTGTTTAGGAAATCTATGTTGGAAATTATGTTTATTGTTTTGGAATTTCCATGTTAACATGTATTTTGGCTTGGGCTCTTTTACAAGGAAGTTGATCTTGCCCATCAAAGTCACTAAGAGAAGCCAATTGACATTTCAAACTGGCTATTATTAGTCGTTGCATGACCTTCTAGAAGGTTTCTCTTGGGACATTATATACTTAAAAGGAAGATTTTCACATTGCAAATGTTTTATTTTAGACAATTTGTATTTAGAGCTTGCTTTGTATGCAAGCATTCCATTTTCAACATGGAACTTCAGTATTTTGCTTTTACATTTATCTTTCACAAATTGCATTGCTAAAGAATACAAAAAACTTGTCAACACTTATACAAAATGGCTTTATGCACTTAGGTTTCGAGAAGTCAATAACATTGTTATGACTTCTTGCGGCTGAAATTGTTGTTAAAGCTGTTTTTTGTCATCTTGTGTCAATTTGGAAAATCAATTAGTTTTAACTTTTAAGTGAGTATTGCAAGCTTTGCACTGCAGTTTTTATTGAAGTATATGTAGCTTTGCGTACAATTTCATTTATTCAGGAATCTTGTGTTTGTTTCCAATTTAATCTTGTGTGTTCTCACTCTTCCTGGTCTTTGCTTTTTAGGCAAAAAGAGTGTGGGTGTTGGTTATCATAGATTACATTGTTCAAGTTAGTCAAAAGATCATTAAAAACTCATGTTACCTAGAAAAGCTGTTGTAGCCTGGCCCTGGTGCCTATACCCAAGAACAAAAAGACAGGTATTTTACTTTAGTTTATTTGCATCACATGCTGAAAACCCCAAGTTTATCTTGTGCATATTGTGGAAAGCTAAAGCTTATCCCATAAATTCCATGATTCAGTTTAGTTTTTAGTTACAATGGTGCATCCCCTTCTAATTCAAAGAATTGTTTTTCCTAATGTGTTGTTCCATCTTGTGTTGTCCCAAAAGGACAAATCAAAACACAATGACAGAAAAAAAAATTGCTATACTTTAAAATTGCCACTAAAAAGCCAGGTAAGCAGCTAAAAATCTTGAGTCCTAGGATTTATGATAAAACACAAACTCGTCACTTGCCTACTGAGCAATACAAAGTTTATGAAACCGAATTCAGCTAGGATACTAAATATTGATGTGAATGGGCTATCTTGACACAGACCATACAAATTCACTTCCTATTCAGTCCAAACTAACTTCAATTGAATTGGGTTTAGTGCAAACCTTTCCATGTCTATATGCCTCAGAACTAGCAAATTGAGCTTGTGGAGGAATACTAAAGAAACCAGGCAACCATAGTACAGGCTCAAATTTGAACTCAAACTCACTCTCAATCTTGGATATATCAGAAGCAACTCCAGGTTTCAACCTGAAAAAAATTGATAACATTATAACCAGTACAAATTATTAAGTGAAACGTCTCCTACTAATCAATCAAAGTAAAGAGAGAAATTGAGGATAACTTGCACAAGCTTATCACTACAATGAAGAAGAAGAATAAAGAGCCACTTCATACAAAATACAATGTCGGTAAAAATTTCAACATCTTTGTTTAATAATAAAAACCTAGCCAATAGAATATTCATGATATCTATTCCCAATGTGGAATCAACTGAATCAGTTCAATTAGAATTTCAAATTTTCGTACATTGATTTCTGAACTCACATTGGGTTATATTAACTATTAGTGGCAAGGACAGACAAATATAAGTTTGATATAATATTATCGCCTTTGGCCATATATAATGGTACCTCATGCAGCAGTTAAACAAGTAATTAGCATATATTTAACTAGTTCACACCAATATTACTTGGGCCATGCAAAGCACTCGTTTTTTTCAAATAAGGGCATTGGATAAAACATGGAAATTTTATTTTTGATTTTTCAATTTACTGATGGCGTTGACGTCATTAAACTTTTAACCAAAATTAGAAAAGTTTGCCATTCATTAATGAGTTTAAAACAAAACCCTTGTTTTAGTGTTTTGTAACATATATAGATAAATTATTATCCAATCATGTCAATGGGAATGCCACTGAATTGAATTAGTAAATTTATGACAGAATAAATTACAATTAAAGATCAGGGCAAGCACTGGGATGATTCAATCATCAGAGTTGAGGTAAGTGTCTTGACTAGGGTCTTTAAAAGTTAAAACAAATCATTAAACCCTCTGATTGAGAAGAATGTTTAACTTGACTTATGTTTTTTTGAACATCAAATTTCATAAGAATGGTCTTGTAACTCTTGTTGATCCAAACTCAAAGCATCAATTGAGAACATAGTGAAGAAATAAAGGCTGAAACCACTTAAAAAAGGTGGGTGGCAAAACTAAATTGTTCCTGTTCCAATTTTGAAGTTTGACAGAGAAGAGTTGAACAAAGACATACAGCCTCTCTTTAAAAACCTTGATCATGAATAAATAGAGATAAAGCCTTCTTTTCTGAGTATCTTCCAATGAGCTTCACAACAAATAGAAAATCAAAAGAGAGTTTGAAACCCAATTTCAATTTGATATTATTTGGAATCTGGATAATCTCACCATTGTCCACTATGGGGGACCTAACCTTTAAGGGCAGACCTTGGTTCTTCTAGAGTGTAGATATTTGATGTAAAATTTGTCAGTGGACATTAAAGTTTAAACCTATCATTCAAAAATCAGGTATAAAGTTATGTTGGATCATTTGGGGGTCACAGTTGACCTCAGCAGTGTGCAGTTCTATTGTGGAGCCAAAGCAGCAGTCAAGTGGAATCAAAAGTTCAATATTTTTCCATATCCAGAATCCTCTCAATCAGAAAGCTAGCAGTTTCAAAACAAATGGTATCACATTTCAAGTCTGGATACAGAAGTTATGGCTCCAAGAAGTTGCTACTGAAGTGTCACAGTTGCTGATGATGTTGCCTGGTTGCTGCTAAAGTTGACGGAATGTTTTGTTAACCCACATAAATAATGTTTGCATTGTTTCACCAACTTAAACAGGTGGCATATGTTGCAAAATAAGCATCATGCATGCTGCCAAAAGATAACAGCAGTTGTATGAAAGACAAAATACTACTTTTTATTTTCTTAAACACTGAAAAGAGTGAATTTTGGGGTTCCAAAATATGTAGCACTTTGGTTCCCTTTCTTTGGTTTTCCATTTGGCTGGAAGAAGGTTTTGACAGAGATTTCCCCTCGTTTGGAAAGGTGGACTCTCATTCTGTTGCTGAGACTTAGCAAGTGTATGCTGCAAGTTTGTTTGTATGTTTTCCAATTGTTTGATAGATGTAAACAATTCATAGCTTTGTAGCACAGATTGTTATAGAATCACATTGATGCCAAGGCAACGTGCAGATGTAGGAAGTTAGTAGTAGCATTGAAATACTATTGTAAAGCCGAAAAAGTGTAGAAAACACAAGCAACAACTGAAAATAGCATCGTGAGGAACATTACTCACTCTTATAAGATTGTCTGCCCATTTGAGGGTTCCTCCAATAGTAATTTGTTGTGTTGCAATTGTGTGTGAGTTGCATTTTTTCTTTATTCCAAATTACTATTTGTTAAAGCTTAGATCTTTGTTTTTCTATTTTTCATATGCCTTTGCATGTTGAAATCCATAGTAAATGGTAGAAATGGGTGTACAGGTGTGTAACAAGGTCTGAGCATTATAAATCTGTTTGTTGATGACTGTGAGTGTGACATAGCCACCCTAGTTTACGGATTAGTTGATTCCCCAGCTAGAGTTCCTTTTTTATTGAACCTCTTCAGCCTTCGTAACATATACTAGGACATGTAAGCCTTCAGTGAAACAGTTCTATTTCGATAAAATTCTCCATGCTGCCAAAGCAGCCCTGGACAAACATTGGCAATGTCCTCTTCATTGAGGTGGCCATTCTAGACAATATCTCTAGCAGTCCTCATTCTGAACAACATCTCTACTAATGCATTAAGAAGCAAGAGATTTCTCTAGAACAAAGGATGGTCCACAATGATTAAGGAGGCTCACTCTTCCCCGACCATGCTACACCCATAGACAAGGATGTCATTCCTTGCCACAAATAAAGGAAAATGTAAGAAGGAACCCTAAGCCAATAGGTCAGGCACCCTTTCCATCCAACCACAAAGGAGGTACAGAAATCACAGTCTCTTGCACAAATTAAAGAATTCCAATGAGGAGAAACATGGTAGGTTGATGTGGAGTATATTGTGGTTGAAAGGTCTCTATTCCCCAACAAAGGATATCTAAGTTACCGGATTCGGACCCTGGACCCTGGATTCGGGTCCAGGTCCGATCCGGGTCCGGATTCGTGGACCTGTCCGCGCAAGGTCCGGATCTGGACCTGTGGGTCCGTCTAGATCCGCAGACCCGCGGATCCGGACGGACCCTACCCAGGTCCAGCATGGACCCGTGGGAATCCAGCATGGACCCTCGAGGATCCCGGGCGGATCCGCGCGAATCCCTAGTGATCCACGGCCAGGCATGTTTAAAAGTGGGTCCAGCCCACTTAAAAAATATTTTTTTTATTATTTTTTAATGTTTATCTTTGAGATTTGGCATTGATCAATGATCAAGCATCATAGATTCATATTATGAAATGATTTAGCTTTACAATTATGTATATTTCTCTTATTTTTTGTATATATAATGCATATATATATATACACACACACGAACCCATATGAATCATAATGGGAATAAACAAAATTCACGAATCCACAAACCGGATTCTCGAACCCGAACCGGCAACTTAGAAAGATATTATTTAGAAAAAAAAAAGGAGCAATAACATCCAACCCTGTTTCTGTAAGATCCCCTACCTATAGTGACCATAAATTTTCAGTTTACTCACATGCATTTCGTCAAACAGTTGGAGTGTAGGGTCTGATCTGAAATTTCTGAGTTCTTGAGCCACAAAACACATTACAAAATACAAATACTATGCATAGAAATTGTATCAAACACTTGTATGACAATAGAGATCAAGCATTCTACTTGTGAAGGAAAAACATAAAGACAACCTCCAAGAAGGCTCCTCCAATTATCAAACTTTTGCAACAGCATTATAACCAACAGTTGGCATGGAAAACTACTTTCAGAACATTTTCATTTACTGAGACATTTTATCAAACATATAGCAGACTTATTTTCAGACTTCACCAACCGGAGTATTCAGTCTTCCATATAAGTGCAGATTTGTAACAATTACTAACCAATATCAAGCTTCACAAGTTTCCAGATTTTTACAATTACCTCAAGGCTGTAAACTTAAGATAACTAACTAGTCAATAATATGCTCCAGGCGAAGGCTCTGAGATTATGAATGCTTGGATGGCTGGAGTAATGAAATAAACCAAATCAGCATCCAACAAATTTGAAATACTTTCTATTAACACTGTTCACGTACTGTAGCAGCATTGTTCACGGCATTGTAGCGGCACTATTGATACCACCTTCAATCTGCATCATATCTTCTTTATTTGAACCAAAACTTCACATTAAGTGCAATGGTGAATTCCGATGTAAATTCACCTCTCAAGGAAGGAATGGGTTTCCGTCCAAACCTTCTTGGTTCCAAGGGATTTCATCCTTAGAACAATCCCATCACTGAATTCCAGCAACAATGGAGAAATAGTTTTAATAAAATAATCTCTTAACATAACATGCTCTTCAATGAAGACTAAGTTCATTTATAAAGACTTCCCAACCTCCAACTGAAGCTCCACGCTCAATGTGGGATAAATCGTCCTTTATTTTTTAATTCCTCCTTATGAAATAGCTTCTCAAACAAGCTAGAGAGCTTTATTAAATAAAATGCCTTTATATTGTTATTTTATAAAGTCACTTTATGAAAACAACTTAAATACTCTTTAACCTCTTTTAAGTCATCATATCATAAAGTCATTTAATATAATGAATATTATTGAAGTTAAACTTGATTTAATTTTAATAATTTAACATAAATCATTAAACACATGATAATTGTCAATATCAACTCAGGGGAATAATCTATCCACTTTCCAAATATAGATATGATGCCAAGAGATCACCTCGGTGACTTACTATAAATAGTGAGTATGGGCAAAACATCCAAGTGACTTACAAAAAATAGTAAGTGAATGAATGAATGAAGAGTTTTACTAACATCCACGAGACCAAACGGCCTAAGGGACCACAAACCACAGCACTAAGCGAAATCCATCTTCTTTTCCATGTCCGCTCTCCTGCTGTGAATCTTAACAATCAGACTAGCGGTCTGATTAACCTTATCCACCGCAAATAAACTTTGCATGTCGTCGGCTGTCCATATGTTACCGTACTGCGCCCGGATGTCATCATATGCAGTGCATTCAATGAGAAAGTGTCATTCGGTCTCAATCGCCCCCGTTTTGCAGAACCTGCAAGTCCTCTCTTCCCATTCCTCTTTGGGCTTTTTCCATCTACCAATCTCGCATCTGAGATGATGCGAACCTGTCCTTAACTGAGCCAATAATATCCTAGCTTTCCCTTTAAAAGCTGCCCCCAGGTAAACTTTATCATCATGTTCCCGGCTGGGGTTGAACATCTTAATATAGTGCTCATTTTTCCGCCCCATGTGATTTGTCCACATGGCATTCTGAAATTTACCTAAGACAAACTTCTTTATTTCCACATTGGTGTTAGGACAATCTTGAAACTCAATGTTCCATCTACCCAACCACTTTATATTTTGTTTCATCCAAGTTTTCTTTCTACGGGCTAAGCCTTCCTCCATCACAATTTTGGGCCACCGTTGGTCATCCATGTTTTCAATTTTCTTTAAATAACTTAATAACCGGGTTTTTGCAGCCACCTCAATCGGAAAAATACCGGCCTCCGCTAATAGAATTTCATAAGGCACAGAAGACTTGACATTGAAATTGCTAGTGATTAGATGCTTTTGGATTCTCTCTATCTATCTCCACCCACAATTTGTCATGCTGCCCCCCCACACCTCACAACCGTAAAGAACAACCGGTGTTTTCTTGGTTTTCCAATCGCAAAGCTCTGCATTTCTACAGCAAATAAGATGCCTTCCAACCTCCCTGTATCCTTTTTATCTTACAAGTCTCCCAGCTGAGCCTATGAGGGAAGTCAATCCCCAAGTACTTGTATTCTTTCACGGTCTCTAACGGGCTGCCTTTGAAAAGGAAAGTAGTGTGTTTTTCCTTCCTTTTCAAAGAAAAAATCATGATTTTAGTTTTAGTGATATTCACCTGCATCCCTACTTCCTGACAAAAGTATTCCAAAGCCTCTAAGTGATCTCTCAAACCTTGCTCCGTTTTTTATATCAAAATAAGATCATCGGCATACAAAAGAAGCTTCACCACATACCCCGCCAGCTGGACCCCTCCTCCCTCACTTTTGTTTAGCCAAGTTTCTAATTTGTCAATGTATAAACCAAACAGTGTGGGGGATAAGGGACATCCCTGCTTCACGCCAATGTCACTGCCGAAACACTTTGACATTCCCTCTTTGGTTCTGATTTTGGCTCTAACTCTCTCATATAGTCTATGAACAGCTGCTCTATACACATCTGGAATGCCTAATTCTTCCATCCTATTCCACAGCTTGTCTCTAGGCACTGTGTTGAAGGCTTTCTTGAAATCTACGAAACAACAGTACGCATCCTCCCCCTGGTTGTTCCAGACTTTCTCTATCAAATGCCGGAGAGTAATGCAATGATCAATAGTAGAGTGCCTAGGTCTGAAACCCGCTTGCCCTTTTGCTCTTTTTCCTTCACTTTCTGCCCAACTACTGATTTTGTGCTCCACCATGCTCCCAAAAAGTTTGCCGAAGAGAGGATTGACCATAATAGTATGAATCAAAGTGTCATGAATGATCTCCAGAAGGCTCACCACAAATAAAACTTGGACACCGAGCTCAATAATATTGAAATAAGCACTAAAATTTGGGGACATTACAGTTTCTTCCAGGAAAAATTAGGGATAAGGAGACAATGTTGCAAGCTAGACATGGAATCAATGTAATGGAAAGGAGCACAAACAAGAACTCCTCAACTATGTGGAGTTTTCAGGCTCTCAGGATGCCTCAATAACTGAAAAACAAACAGTAAGAAAGGCACAATGGAATGAAGACCATGGAAAAACTAAAAAAGATAAGTCGATATCTGAAGAAGCAGACAGACTTGAAAGACAATAACAAGATACCTAAGAACTAGCCGTCACAATCATATAGAGTACTGGGATACAAGTACACATGTTTTCTCTTCCAGTCTGACCATGTAGCTTTAGTTCTTCAGAATAGCACTTGTAATATACCAAAATCTTTGGCCAATGTTCAATTCTCAAAAGAGGATTTTAACCCAGCATGTACAACAGGCCAGCTTTCTGTTATGGATGGGATTCGCAAATATGCTAACAGCAGAATTTGGAATGATGTTGATTGCAGAACAGTTATCAAAAAGAAACCCATGCTAGGATTTGTTTTAAAGTTTATATGAACCAAAAAGATCTCAAAGCGCATCGTGATTTTGGAATGCAGGGAAGTCTATATTCAACAAATTATCTTGACTTTCCACATGCATGTTTGTTTCAGGCAACTGATCATCATATCCATGACTTCTTGAACAAATAAAGAGCTGAAAAATCAAAGCCTGACAATTAAAATCCTAATTATGCCCAACAAACAAATAATAACATCAACAATGATGCTCCTAGATGTTATTCATAGTCAAAAGGTTGAAGACTTATTTGTTCAGATTTGCAATTGCAAAATAGTGCTAGAGAAAGGAAATATTCTATATCATAAATATTTAAATGAAAATCTCATCTTAGCAAAGCAACATCAACGGTGCAACCTTAACACCAGAATAAAAACTGTAATGCCATATAGCCCTCCTTGCCACCCTAGAGATGATGTAGTCTTAGAAAATTCCAATCATATAATGCTTTTTCTTCACTGGTCAAGTTGCTCCATGATATTATATTTATTGTCTTGGAAGAAGAGAAATTTGCAAAGCACGTTGCAGGGTAATTGATGTGGCCTTCCTTTCGGAAGTTAAACTCTCATATTTAACCTTAAGGTTTCTATAGAATTCATTTTGAGAATGTCATTATGGAGTAGCTTTACAGAAAAGGGTGAAAGGTTTGAATTTGAGTGGTTTCATAGCTAGTAGCCTTGATGATTAGAAATGGCATGGACCACAACAAAAGGAAGGCATGGAAAACATTAAATTGAGTGGTCAAACTTTGGGTTTTTCCTGGTCTGTGTTTCAATGCTACAGGTGGTAGAGTTGATGTGGGCTCCTGGTCAACAGATTACTCTCCCAAAGCAAAATGGATTCTTGCCGCAAATTTCAGATGTTAAATTGGCAAGGAGATAAGGAAGGAAACCTTAATTCAATAATCTCATCTAGAGAGATTGATGCAGTTGCTAAACACAAGATTTCTTGACAGACTTTTTACCATGCCAGCAAGATAGATCAATTGGTCTAAGCAAGATGGAAAAGACAACATTCCAAACAAGAAGAAAAGACAGTATTCAAGCAAGACCGGCCACTTTTATGCTCTTTAGGATGGATTTCTTTTTCCTGGATCAAGAGTAATGAAGCATTGCCCTTTTAATTATTTATTATCATGTAATTATTAATATATAGTAATTATTTACACAATATTGAGCTATGCTATCCTTAATGTTCATTTTGATGGTCATATAAAATGAGCTTGTTTTGGATCATAGTTCGAATTTTGCTATTTAAGTTGCCTGCATGCATTTCTATGAGATGATCTTCATGTCTACTTTGTTTTCATATTTTCTGATAAGTCATGTTTCCAACATGCACCAAATTCACTAATACTTGTTTCTCTGTTTCACATCGCTATAGACTAGCAACAGTATAGTTAGAATAACCCGATGGATTTCTGCACCAATAGTGCTACAATCTCCTTTAGTCAATATGGTCAATGCTTGGTTAACGCTGTTGGCCAATTATTTGATGCAGACTTGCTGTGGGACTCTTGAGAATATTAGAATAGTTTGATGGGTTTATTTCCTTGCTGTTTACCAATTAGCAAGTCTAAATCAGAATTACCAAGCAAGTTCTACTGGTTCTAAAGTCAAGGAATAATAAGTTTTTTAATACTAATTGCTCAATTTTGAGTCGGATTTTTCATGTTTTACTGTTAGTTCATCGAAGTAATTAACATTTAGCATTTTGAAACTGTTCATTTGCTTAACATTTGGAACCAGTGAGACGAAACTTCAAATTTATCCGAATTCGTCTGAAGAGGAGGCCCACCGTTGACTGCCCTGATAAAGTGCACAATGATCCTTGCCATGCAAATTGTATCGCAATGCAGATTAACAGTTCCTGAACTTTGATTCCTCTGCCTGTCTAGGATTTCAGCACCCCGATAGGAAAGATTTCCCAATCTCTCTATTGATTATTCAATTTTCGAGGACTTAAACCGTTGCAATTTTGAAATTACTCAGAATTTCTTAGGGACGCTCATCTCTGCAGCGGGAAAAAATAGATAATAACATCTTTATTTCTGCATGGGGATGCATGGAAACAGCCTAATGGGTAGGGAATAGTGGCTTCCAGGAGCATGTGATCTTAGATCTCCAAGGGTAATATTAGCATTAATACAGAAATTGTGGTATTATGATAATGGTGGTTTAAAATGTTATCGGTGCCATTCTTATGGACAGATTTCAGTTTTCTCCCTTCAATTCAAAGTAATTTTCCTGTCTTGAATCCGGACATAATTGATAAATCTTCCACGGGATTTGGGGATATATTTGAAAATTTGGTTATCAACGGTCTGGGGAAAAAAATAAGACAAATTCCTGCAATAGTATTTTGGTGCTAAAAAGAGAGCATAGTTGGCTGTGCAATTCTCCCATTGAATATAAGGACTCTACCCATTCCTCAGAAAAGTAATATCTTATTGCAAATTATCAAATGCAACACAAAGCAAACACCTCTTAAAGAAAAAATTGGCGAGCGGGATGGAAAATCATTTTAATGAAAATTACAAAACTTCTTCAGGAAGACTACAGAGTTTGATAGAAAAAATACTGAGCAATCTATTCAATTCTACCAGTCTTTGATGGGAGGAATGGATTTCCGTGAATAAATTTAAAAATCAACAACATCCGTGTAACGACGCTTCTGTGTGAAGTGGCTTACACATCAATATGTGAATTTTATCTGTCTATTTCATGGAATTGAATATATGATACCTTACGTAGCGGGGAAATGATTGAGCAGCAGTAGCAGCATATAGACGGGGATCAATCCCGTTGCTCTTCAAGAACTCCAAAAAGGCAGCGGGAAGTGCTAGTGCTGCTGTTAATGATTCTTCCATCATGTCTACAATTTACAGAGCTTTTACAATTGCAGGTCTCTGATATACTTAGTTTTCGCACACACTTCAGTTTCTCGATTTATTTACCCGAAGCGATTTATAGTCAAATAAAGTAAAACCTTGTACAATTAATGGAAATAAATGGATTTAGTGGGGGAGATGCTCTAATAAATGGATTTAGGAGTTACCTTCTCTTTATAGAGGTGAAAGTCAAAATCAGAATTTCAGCTGGTATTTGAGAATGTTTTAGGAGTAACAAACAAGGTTGTCATTTATCTTCTATTTTGTTTGGCTTTTATATAGATAAACTTGAAGAGTGGTTAAACATGCAAAATGGTGAGGGTATTCAGTTAGGCGAATTTGTAATAAAGCTACTCTTATATGACTTTAAAAAGGCTTTTGACACTGTTCCTAGGGGCAAGCTTTGGCTCAGAATGGAAGAATTGGGGGTTCCTACGCATCTCAGGGCTGCTGTTCATAGGATGTATGAAAAGGTGAAAATCAAAATCAGAACTTCTGATGGCATCTCAGAATGTTTTAGGAGTGATATCGGGGTCAAACAAGGATGTCCTCTATCTCCTACCTTGTTTGGCTTATATATTGATAAACTTGAAGAGTGGTTAAACATGCAAAATGGGGAGGGCATCTAGTTAGGCGTATTTATAATAAAGTTGCTCCTATATGCTGATGATCTCATTTTGATTGCCAAATTTGTCGGTGGGTTGCAAGAACATTTATTTTCTCTCGAGAGCTTTTGCGATATGGTGGGGATGCAGGGTAATATCAGCAAGACTAAAGTTATGATTTTCTCTAATAATAAAAAACAGCAGCAACATGAGTTTTATTTTAGTGGCAGTGTTCTTGAGGAAGTTGTGGAGTATAAATATCTCGGCATTGATTTCAACAAACAACTAAGTTGGGCGAGTTGTAGAAATAAAAGGACTCTAGGCGGATGGAAGGCATTCTATGCTCTTCAAAACAGATGTCGTGAAGCGAAGGTTTGGGAGTGGAAAACTATTCAAACCTTGTTTGGTCTTCTTGTGTTGTTGGTTGTTCTTTATGGCTGTGAATTATGGGCCAGCAGCACTTCTTTAGCCCAATGGAAGCAAATCGAAGGAATCCAAAAGTGTTTGATCACAAGCAAATTTAAATTAAAAGCACCGTCCCATATGATATCATGCTAAACGAAATAGGGGCTGCTCTGATCGAGGCACTGGCTATGGTTCGCCTAATAAGTTATCTAAAAAGAATTGAAAGAATGGAAGGAGATAGATGGCCCCACGTTGTCTTTAATGATACTTTGTGTAAACGAAAAAAGACATGGATGCAACAAAACCTCAAGTGGATGAGGAAATGGAATATACAATTCAATATGTGCCCCACAAACAACAAAGAAATAAAGGCTTTCGTTATGGAGAAATTTTACAAGAGAAATTAGGGAAATGAGCTTGGAAGGAAGAAAATATATTATATCAATGAGCTCAACCCCACATGTGATCAACTCCAAAAAGCGTACATAGGCACCAACATTTCTTGGAGGGCTAAAACTCTTATTGCCCAGCTAAGAACCAACTCTCATCAACCCCGTTGTGAGATCGGGCGTTGGAAGAGACCAAAGGAGGCTTGGGGAGAGAGAATTTGCATGTTTTCTAACTCTGGGAAAGTGGAAACCAAACAGCACTTTATTTTAGAATGTGAAGCTTACAAGAGCAGCAGGGATAAATTTGCGGGTACACTATCAGATAGCTCTTGGCATAACATATTTAGCGAGGAATACATTGAGAAGTTAGGTGGGCTCATCATCAGCTTACACAAGAAATGAACCGAGCTACTGAAGTCAGCCTATGTTGCTTTGCTATCACATAGGCTATGTTTAGCCTCGTGGACGTAAAAATTATATCTATCTATCTATCTATGTAGACGATCTCATTTTGATTGTCAATTCTGTTGGTGGGTTGCAAGAACACTTATTCTCTCTTGAGCACTTTTGCGATATGGTGGGGATGGAGGTCAATATTAGCAAGACTAAAGTTATGGTTTTCTCTAACAATAAAAAACATCAGCATGAGTTTTATTTCAGTGGGCGTCCTTGAGGAAGTTGTGGAATATAAATATCTCGGCATTGACTTCAACAAGCATCTAAGTTAGGCAGGTTGTAGAAATAAAAGGACTTTAGGTGGATGGAAGGCATTCTATGCTCTTCAAAATAGGTGTCGTGTAGCAGAGGTTTGGGATTGGAAAGCTATTCAAATCTTGTTTGGTCTTCTTGTGTTGCCGGTTGTTCTCTATGGGTGCGAATTATGGGCCAGCAGCACTTCAATAGCACAATGGAAGCAAATCGAAGGAATCCAAAAGCATTTGATCACAAGCAAATTTAAAATTAAAAGCACGGTCCCTTATGATATCATGCTAAGCGAAATGGGGGTTGCCTCTATCAAGGCACTTGCTATGGTTCGCATAATAAGCTATCTAAAAAGAATCAAAAAAATGGAAGGAGATAAATGGCCCAACGTTGTCTTTTATGATACATTGTGTAAACGAAAAAAGACATGGATGCAACAAAACATCAAGTGGATGAGAAAATGGAATATCCAATTCAATATGTACCCCACTAATAACAAAGAAATAAAGGTCTTCGTTATGGAGAAATTTTACAAGAAAAATTGGGGAAATGGGATTGGAAGGAAGAAAATATATTATATCAATGAGTTCAACCCCGCACGTGATCAACTCCAAAAAACGTACATAGAGACCAACATTTCTCAGAAAGCTAAAATTCTTATTGCCCAGCTAAGAACCAACTCACATCAACTCCACTGTGAGACCGGGCATTGGAAGAGGCCAAAGGAGGCTTGGGAAGAGAGAATTTGCCTATTTTGTAACTTAGGGAAAGTGGAAACCGAACAACACTATATTTTAGAATGTGAAGCCTACAAGAACAGCAGGGATAAATTTGCGGATACGATATCGGATAGTTCTTGGCATAACATATTCAGCAAGGAGTACATTGAGAAGTTAGGTGGGACTGAAGTCCGCCTAGGTTGCCTTGTTGTCCCATAGGCTATGTTTAGCCTCGTGGACGTTAAAATTTTATCTTATCTTATCTTTAACTTTGAATTTTTTTAGTGTGTTTCCGGTATGAGTTACCTTTAGTTCTTAGGGCAGGTTCCATGGGGTTGTTAGGTTTATTTTGGCTAGGATTCGCTCCTAAACATTTGTAGCAGCAATTTGTGGAGCTGGTGGCCTCATAGATAGCAAAATTTCTGCTTATTTTTTTGTATACTTTAAATAATATTTTTAAATTAAAAATTTTATCAATATTTGTTGCAAATAAAAGTTGAAGCAAAATTTTAGGCAAATAAAAAGAGAGAAAAAAACACGATGAATGTGTCATTTTTTCAATAAGTAGTTGTTGCTTATTTTCAGCCCCCAATTTTTTCAATGCTTACCCCATGTCCCCATGTGGCTGCTTAAGTGCAATTTGTGTTTAAAATGACACATGGCTCCACAAATCATTTTCCCTATTTTTTATATCTCCTATTTTTTCTCAAAAAACTTATCTACAAAATTTATTATTAAAATTTTATTTAAACATTCTATTTTTTGTCTCTTGAAAAAATAATAAGCAGCAAAATTCATTTACCATGGGGCCACCAACTCCACAATTTGCTGCTAAAAATGTTGAGCAACAACTGCTAGCTAAAATAAGCTTAGCAGCCACATGGGGACCTGCCCTTAGGGTGCGGTCCTATGAGGGGGGCTTCAGGATCTATTTTTTATGGAGCAGGAGGTCCCATCAAGTAAAAAAATGTTGCTACAGAATTAAACTGAATCTTTTCCTCAAAAGTAGCAGCCCCTTCATTTTAGAGGTGCAAATTTGAGCAGGTTGAAAAGGTGGGGGGCTAAAATTTGCCCCGCCAGCTTAGGCTTTTTTTCTGACACTTATCAATCATTTAAAAAATTTAAATTCTTATCAATAGATTTTTTTCTATATTTTAATTTATTTAGTCACCTAATTGAATATGCTAAATTAAAAAATTCATGGGACCGCACCCTTATTTTTTATTTTTTACACAATTGTTGCTCCATTAAAATAGGAAAAGATTTCAATCTATCATTTTCCCTGCTAATTTTCTCGAAGTGAGATAAACTTTTGGTCGTTGGGTATAAGTTTCAATATAGTTTGGGACATCCGCATTTCAAAAATCATATTTTTTTCATTTTGTAAAATTAGTTGATTGGTTCGTTATAATTTTTCTGGTGGTTTTTTAATTTTTAATGTAAAAAATTAGAAGAAAAAAAAAAGACTACATGTGTATTGTGTCCATAATACATTTACTCAGTGGTGTATTGTTTTAGATGTGGCATTTAATAGTTGACGAAATATCCCTACCAGAGTTAAATTTGATGGGATTTGTTTCAGTTCTCATTATTTGCATATTCGTATGAACAAGGCATGACAAAGAGAAGAACAACGACTGAGCAAGAGGTGAGGGAGGGTTTTGAGGTATGATGATTTATTTATTTTTGTTTCTTTGCTTGGTTTATTTGTGGCATAACTTGTTGTTCAAAGTGTTCATTGCAATTGTCTGGTTGTTCAAATGGTTTATGCTTGGTTCTTGGTTTAGTTATGTCGAGATGAATATGTTTAAATAGTTGTAAAATTTGTTAATGGTGGGAAGAAAATTGTGGATTAGAATTGTTCACAGTGAGCAGAACAAGATGGGTTTCAAATCTTTGTGCAATTGCAAATTCCCCTTCAATCTATTGTACAATTTCAAGTGTCCACAATGGTTAGACTGTGACTTTTATAGGTTTTTATTTTATTTTTAGAAAATAGTGAATTAGTATTGTTGTCAATGATCAAAATGAGTTGGGTTTTAGAGGTGGGTCTAACTATAGGGTTTTGTTGTATATTTTCTACAATTTTGAGTGGTTTTGTACACTTCTTTTTGTAGCATTATCGCTTGAACAAGGGGTTGGAAAGAGCGGAGCAAATGCTAAGGAAGAGTTGGGCTAAAGCTTAGAGATGGAAGGAAATAGTGAGCCGAACTTCTAGAAGGTGGCTAAAATCATGTTGATTTTACAATTCAGTGCATTTGCAGGACTTTATCAAAATTGGGTTTTGGTTTTGTGCATTTTTTTTGTATTATTTTGCTATGTGTTTGTTTGAACCTGGCCCAATGCTTGGTTTCATTATGGTGATTTGAATATGATCAAATACGACTAGTCGTATGTGGGCTATACATGAAACCAACATTTTGGGTTGGTTCTTTTTCCCCCTTTGTGGGTTTTTACTATTGATTTGATATACACTTATTAAAATCTCACCTAGCTTATTTTGGGCCCATGATGGTTACAATATGAATTTTAAAAGCTTGAAGTTTAACTTGTGGTTTCTTAAAATTAGAGAAAAATTTGTGAATGTTTGTTGTAGTATTGATATGGTATGCAATATTTAGATATGGAAAATATGATTTTGGGTGATTTACCTTATTTTGCTCATAGGTTGGTCATAATTTCCCTAGTGGTTTTTCCATTTTTACATGTGGCATTTTATAGTTCACAAAATATTTGTGGCATAGTTAAATTTGTTGGGATTTGTTTGAACTCTCATTATTTGCATTATTGCAATTGCAAGGCTTTTCTAAATTTATTTCTAGGTTTTGTGAGTGTTTCTACCATTTGGCAATGTATTTGTTTAAACTGACATGGAATTCCATTGTCTAAGATGTAACATTTAGGAGTTCGAGTAATATGTTTTGCAGTATTAAATTTGATGGCATTTGTCCCAACCACCATAATTTGTATTGTTGTTTGAATAAGGGCTGACAAATAGGCAAGTCAACTTAGAGAAAATGTCGAGCGGCGGCTTGGGGTTATGGTGACCTTTAGCTTTAATTTGATTTTATTGATTCATCTCTAGCTCGAGTTAGTGTTCAAATTGTTGATTGTCATCACTTTACTATAAAATAGTTTATTGCATGAGGATATATTGCATTATATTTAAATAAATACATGAATAGAAACTTTTCAAATTCTTAAAAAATAAAACAAACTCCTAAGATTCCCTATAAAAATTCTCAACCTACATCTCATGGCTTCTTTCCATAAAAAGTAAACACCTCCTTGCCTTTGTATATAAGAAAAATTGAAGAATACCTCCTTAAAAATTATAATTCCCTTATTTTTTGTTCTCATAGAAAGCCTATTGTCAAATAATCGATTACAAATGGGATGTGATTCCTAAGATGAGTTAGGAATGTATATGATTTTCTCGTTTCATTTTCTTGTATCATTCAATCTCCTAATTTGATGCCCCATCCTTGTGAACAAGTCAAAGGTGATCCAAAATTTGACATAATAATACAAACCACATTTAATGAGCCATTATAAATACTTCTACAATAGGTTCTAAGTGGCTCATGAGGAGAATCTCAAGATTCTATTGAAATTGGGCATTGTAAATTTAATAAGAATGTTTTCTAGTCAGTGCCCCCATAGGCAAGGAACTAGTGTTTTTGGTTGAGCACCTGCCTATTAATTTTTGCAAAGCGGAGATAAAATTTTGGTCATCGAGGATAGTTTTTATATAGTATGAGAGGTCTACATTTCAAAAATATTTTTTTTCTACCTGTTGAGAGTTGTTTTTACACAAGTCAATTGCTAGGAGTTCCAGATCTTATTCCTCTCTTGAAATAATAACGAAGTTATTCCCAAGGTTCTCTGTGGTAATGGTACAACCGCTTGGTAAACTCAGTTGAAGATAAATGTGAATTGTTCACGAGGAGGCCTTTGCTAGTTCTTTCAAGACTTCAAGCTGCAAAATAAACTTTAGTACTTTCATGTTTTTTTTTCAATTTTATTAATGCATGTAATTCACTAATGATATAAAATATGGGTTGAACCCTTACAATGATTATCTACTCTATTCAGAGTTAAAAAGATCGAGGATTTGGGTAACAAGAATTAGGCAAATTTACAGAAATGAGATCCTAACGGACATAAACCATTATTGAACCTTCCATGTGAATCAAATGATAGAAATATGGAAACCCACAAAATACGAATCAGACCATGTCATGAATCTATACTCAATGAATGCAATTGTTTGGAGAAAAGTTTATCAAGATGCAAGATTTTCAAAATCTATCAAATCGTGAAGCCACAAGTATGCACACACACACGAGACAGATGTATCTTTGAAGCGATAGAATTATATTTCCCAATCATTCATCACAGCAAGATGGATGAACAACAACAAAATCCAATCTAAATAAATGCAGATCTAAACATAATAAATGCAATAAGCTCTTTGAAAGAAATGAACAAGTAGACACAAATTCATTAATTTCCCATAGACAACAAACAATATCACACTATGAATGAAGCACCAATTGTATATCTTTATTGCATAAAAGATCTGACCTTGATTACATTGTTATGATACAATATATAGTGCTTTGATTTACAAAACTTTGAACCCTGAAACTAGGGTTTCAATTACTGTAAAACAGTAAAATAAATCTAAACTAGAGCTTCTTGAAGAAAAACTACTGCTAAACTAACTACTAATAAGTTTGCATGGATCTTTGATCCATTTACATTCAGTTTGCCCTAAAAATTAGGGTAAAACTTGCTCAGAAGAAGAGAGCATTGAATTGGAGCTCCACCATTTTTAACTAGAGTCTTCGCTTTAATCTTTGAGTTCAGCCTTGGAGTCTTGATCTGGGCTTCTCTTTACGTGGGCAACTGATGCACAACTTCTAGTTAGAACTAAATGCACCTAAGTCCACAGGCAAACTGATATGAGACTCTTTCTTCGTGCAAAACCTTCTTCACACTAGAATGGCCCAGAAATTTGAATCCTGACCTTTGCTCTGAAAAATGGAGATTTGAAAACTGGCTAAGTGTAGAAGAAGTCCTCTTGAGTTCTCCAAAATGCCAGACTTTTAGAGGCCGAAAGGCTGAAATTATGAGGCTCAATAAATGACTAAGTGTCAAATCACTTTCTACAAAAAATGAGTAAGTCCCCAAAATGAACCATTGATGATATGTAACTGATTGAATGTTTGAATATGTTAAGTTGATCACCGAACTGTAGAAAGATATTGCAAGACATTAAATAAGTTAATGGATTGTATTTTCATTTATGTCAACTTGATATAATCTGATCGGTTATATTCAAAGTGTCAAAGACTTCAGAGAATCGGAGAGATAAAGATTATGCTTTCAGTAATGCATAAAAGACCAGTATTCACTAAGTGACTACAGACACCGACGACTAGTGGAAATTGAAGGACAAAGAAACCTGAGAGCAAAGTCACAATGATGCCCGAGCAAGAAAACTGACAAGCATTATCGACGAGCAAAATCACAAGCATTACCGACGGCCAAAATTATAGTGTCAACCGACGGACAGACAACACCGAAGGACAGACAACCCTGACAGATAGACAACACCGACGGAGAAGCCTAAGGAGAACTGAAGTGTTAACCGAAGCTATCAAAGAGTGAAAACGCCAAAGTTAACTAAAGTTTAGAAATGACAAAATACTTAGCTGGAAGAGCTAAAGATAGACTTAATTGGTTGTTGACATTGTTTTAATCAACAAATTAAAGCCAGAGATAAGTAAAAGATTTAAATCTCTATTATCCAGTTGGCAAGAATATTTCTATGAGATAAAATAGGAGTTATGCTTTAAATCAATATTGGCTAAGATTGCAGATCACGCCAAGAACAAGAAAATCAAGTGAGAAACAGTGATATCATGTCTATAAAGAGACAATCTAATTCATTATGAATTAGGGGAGTGAATGAGAAAGAAGGATGTTGAAGAGAAACTGATGAAGAACAACTTCATTCAGTCCTGATTAATCAATCTGAGGAAAGAGCTAAATATTTCTATAGACACCAAGCAACAGAGAAGCACAACATCACCGAGAAGAAAGAAGTGGAGCAAAGGTATTGAAAATACATATTGATCAAAAAGGTAAAATGAGCTTACAATAGATCTAAAAATCTGCAAGTCTACATTGTATGTGTGAACAAATCATTTATTATTTTAGTTTAACCATTCATTCAAAAAGTCTCTTAACCGAGCAGGAATTAACAATCCTTTCTATATTCAGATGCATCCCAAGGAGTATCAAAAAGTTTGATCATGAAGATAGCATGAGATGCTAGATACCATTTGACAAACTACACTGGGTTTGGTCATAGAAGGTAGCATAGAGATGCCTGATATCAAGTGACAAACTATTCTATTTAAATCCTCTAACAAGATCACACCTAACAGTGTGTTTGTAACCTTTAACAGGGTTGGCTCTTCACCGAGCTCACTTCATAAGAGTGAAAATTTTGGGTTACCCATCCCAAGTGGTTTTTCCCTTAATAGGGTTTCCACATTAAAAATCCATGTGTCAATGTATTTATAAGTCATTAATTTAGTGTTTTGCATTACACATAACTAATATGGATTGATGGGTATACACTAAGCAATTTACTATTTTTCAATAAATGAAATATTTCTATTCGGTAAACATTAAGAATAAGGTTTAAACAGTGAACTCCACACAGTAGTTATTTGATATGATTATTTGAAGGCATGCATCTTGTAGGACTGAAGATAACTAGAGGCTTAATACTATGGTACTAAGTTTTTGGGTTGATTTATTGGAATATTTTGAGGCCACTGATTCACCCCCCCCCCCTCTTAGTTATTCTAACAACCACTAGTCTGGGAAAATGTACGGGAGAGAATCTCAAATTTGTTGCACTATTTCTTGTACTTCTCCATAGTCCACCTTTTGTACATTAGTGAGGCGCTGCTCTTGTCTTTCTCTAAGGCAGTCAACTCGGAAGCAAAGAATTTTATCTCTTCTTCATGCTCGAACATCCTTTGCATCTCTTCCTTGAATATGAAGACTTGATGGAGATCCTCCTTGGTACTAATCCCCGCTAGGATCCCTCTGAACTATTGTACAATTCCTTTTACTAGAGACAAAACTTTCTTCTCATTATCTTCATATAACTCCTAATCTATTCCTATGAAGAAATCTTCTATCTATTCTACCCACATCATAACTTCATTATGACTTCAGTGTACCTTGTTTTTGCACCTTTCATAAACTTGTATTGTCTTTGTTATGCTTTTGATCCATGTCCCAAAATTATCTAGTTCTTCACCCTCATATACCTTTACAAGAATTTGGAAGCGTTGCTTTTTAACTATCTTCAAGTCCCTAAGCAGTTCTTTCCATCTGCTTAATTGAATTTCCAGTCCTTTTTCATCTTTCATCATATCTACCAGCTTGGTGGCCTCCTTGAGGATGGTCGAGAAAGGTCTCATGATAGCTTTAATCATTATTTCCCCCAACTGTTCAAAATCTACCTTCCAGTCTGTGCATGCTTGTACAAAAGAATGTGTCATTCCTTCCGAAAATTTTGGGGCGACCTTCTCCAATACAGCCTGTAACATGGATTCTTGACAACTTGGGTTGATGAGACCCACAACTTTAAGAATGAATATCCTTAATGCATCATTCTGCTCAGTTAATAATTTTATATTTTCTTCATCTTTGTCCATGAAGTTGAGTATGTGTTTCAGCCCTAAAGCTACCAATGTTTTGTTTCCTTCTCTTGTAGGCTCCCCTAGATCAACCTCATCAAAAGTGTAATCTTCTAGGGTTATCTCTGTCTAAGTGGTTTTGTTTGAAGGAACTGCCACTTTCGCTTTCCAGCAGCCCGTATTATCCTGAGTAACGTAGGACATTGTCCTTGTCGGCACACTAAACTCTTCTTGGTGGAAGGCTTGACCTAGAAAGGACATGTTTGTATCTTCTTCCTCCTCTGTATGGGTTCTCTTCCTTGGTCGTATCTCTTAACTAAACCATTTTGGTTTAGTAAAGGCAGTAACGGGCTCGTAAGGAGTGATGTGCAATACTGAAGTTGTCCTTGCTATTTCCTATGCTTATGTCTCCTCTTCGGCCTCCTTTTCCCTTTCCAATGCTTCTCTTCCTTCCAAGTTATCTTCCCATTCTCCTTCCCCCTTTTCTCTCATTTCTTCTTATGAGATTCCATCCTTGTCTCCTGAAGGGGCATTTTTTACTTCATGTGTTTGCTCCAGTGGAGGAGTACTCTCTTCCCCTTTATATCTTGTTTCATCCTGGGGTTTCTCCACATCTCCTGAAAGATTTGATAAAATTTTGGCCTGAGTTGGGAATGAAGGTGGAGGAGTGGGAGTTTCAGTATGAGATGAAGGTAGAGGAGTGGGAGCTTGTGTATGGGATGAAGGTGGAGGAGTAGGATTAGGAGATGAAGGCGGAGGAGTGGGAGTAGGAAATGAATGTGGATGAGTGAGAGTAGGAAATGAAGGTGGAGGAGTAGCAACTTGAGTATTTGTAGGATTGGGGCCTTTCTCTGCATCATTATTTCCTTGTGGGTCTTGGAGTGAATCTCCCTGGGTTTTTTGTGAGGTACATGTTTCTGTTGAGTGGTACTCTCACTATGGGGTTAGTGAACTGAAACAGGGTTGGAGTTAGAACAACCTATGGGATTAGTGATACATATCCCTCCATATTAACTCTTGTTTAATGATCAAATATATTCACCCCTTGATCCTAAAACCCTGTAAGATCCTAGAAGTCAGACATAAGGAATTCATCGGGACCGAGGGAATCTCAGGGGCTTCCTTGTTCCTTCTATAATTCTTCCTCCCCATAAATGGGAACGTCCTTTTCCAGGCCTTTCTTCCTTGAGATAGAAATCCTTGACCTTGTTCTCCTATTTAAGGGTTCCTCCTCCTCTTCTTCTCCTTCATCTTCTAGTTTCTCTAGAAGAGTTTCTAACTGCGGATATGTGGAGGGGCTCTTTCCCTTGTATACTTTCTTTTTCTCGCCTAAGGTTCCCAAAAGTACAATAGTCTCTATATCAGGAGATTGACTGGTGGTAGGAATCTCTCCTTGAGTTGCTTGTGATTTGTCCAGAGGTGGGGATATCTTTCCCATCATTCTAGTCTTTGGTGTTTTATGCTTAGGGTTGCGACCATACACTATCGGGCGCTCATGCCCATACATTGTCCCTAACTTTTGTGGAGCAGCCTTCTTCAACTGAGGCACTACTACCCTTTCTCTTTGTACCTCGTCCACTTTGAGTGGTGGGTTTAACTATGGTTTCATTAGTACAGGATCCATTGGGAAGGGCTTTCTGATCCAACTCTTAGTATCCTTAACTACATGCCTAGCCTTGAACTGAATGCTATCATTCTCATCCTTATCTATGTCAACATTTATAATAGGTCTATTATAAACCTTATCTTTATTATACATCGGGTCAAGTACCTCATCTATCTCCTTTTCCCATCCTTTGGGAGGAATGTCGAGCTCTAGGGTAGCCCTAAAACTAGGGACATTCTACAAGAATCCTATACCCTGACTTCATAATCATCTACACAATTCATCTAGTGGTCTTCTAGGTGAGGCTCGTGGATGTAATGCCTACCCATGATGTGGCTATAGGTACCAATGGGATCAAACCTTGTCATGACCCCATCTATTAGAGACTTTAATGGACAATCATCCCATTCAAATGCAAGGGATTTGCATATTTTCATATCCTTCAGGGTGTATGGGCCAATTGAAATGGGAAAGTCCCAGCAGTGCTTCTTATTGTGTTTAATATGTTCATAGGCATCCGCAAGCTATCGGGCCATCTCTATGATAATCACCTAGTCAGAAGGGTATCCGGGGAGTTTCTTTGGGGCAAGGGTGCACCTGGCCACTCTGATACAGGTGAAGGTTCTAAATTGAATGTAGAAGACCCTTATTTCCCTTGTTTTAGCAGTTGCCTCTTTTGATAACCTCTTTGCATAATTACCCTCAATTGAACGGATGATTACAAAGATGAATGCATCGTTTACGATCTTGTAATCTGGTTTGTTTTCATCTAGCTTTGCTTTCCTTACTAGTTGAGGATACAATGTGAAGGGCTACCCAAAGGCTCCTTATTTTACCAATCCGGGGTAGTTTTCCCTTGCTGCTAATAAATACACTATGTATGATGTCATGTAGAACTTGGAGATGTGATTTACCAAAATTAATTATTCAGCCAGGTTATCACTTAGGATGGTGTCCCAATCAAACCAGGCCCTTCTCCCCTTGATCCTCTCAATTAGTAAGATCGTCCATTTTCAAGCTGAATGGATTGGGGTAATATGTACAATCTGCTAAGCATTGTGATGGTTCTCTTAATATCATCTTTCAAGTATCCTCTCCTCATATATATCTTTTCCAGCTTGTTATTTGGAAGGGATTAGATCAAGTATTCCTGGTTCACTATCATGTATGCCTCCAAGGTGTTATTTTTTAACCAATCTAGGCCTTTGTTGATTGAGAAATCATAATATATGTTGATGCCCTTCAGAAGGTGGAAGACATCCTCAATGTTATCTAGGTGTAGGTCCAAGACAATTTCTTCGACTCTATTTTTTACTATTGTTTTGTCTGGTACATAATGGTGTGTCATGGTCATAATCAGGCCTGAGGACAAGACTGAGACTGGGTGTGTGACTACATTAACTAATCTTGATATTACTAGTATTGTGCAGTCATATGACCTCCCACTGGGCTTGTCACACTTTTTTAAGAACTCATTCCAATCGGCATTCCCGATGTCGGTGTCGGTAACCTCACTATGGTGGTTTCTAACCTTTGAAGGTGGGTGGTACCCTTTGAATAGGTTTTTCATGAGTGATACAACGATCCTAAAGAAAACATGCAAACATCAGCACCTTATTAAAAATAAATGCCCCGCAGAAACTGCAAAATAAAAAATGAAACTCTAAGGGGCAGGAGCAACTTCTCATAATCATCTTATGGTACTTTTGGCCACTCAGACCTTAGGACACCAAAGACAAGACCGAACAATGAAAGGCCAAAAGTGCAAAGAGGAGGTTTGAATGGGGGAATGTTGTTCTTCGAAAAGTAGGACCACAAAGTGATTTTGGCATGTGAAAGTGCGAAGTCCTGGAACATGGGTAAAACTGAAAGAGTGCAGGTTCGGACTTGCGTAGATGTATAGTGTTTCAGAGCGTGAGAGTGTGAAATTTTGAAGGTGTGAAGACTCAAAGATGAATTTTGAAAGAGCAGGGATTCAGACTTGCAGAGGTGTAGGGTTTTTTAGAGTGCGAAAGTCTGAAGGTGTGAAGGTTGGTCCTATCTTCGGTATTTTGGCCTTCAGTAATGGGGAATAATGTGAAACTCTACAACTACAAAATTCCAAAGGCCAGTCTTGACTTGGTAGAATCTTCTCTTCTGCTCGACCTGACTAGGGAGATGATTTTTGGCCTTTAGAGATTGAAAGTCCTACGACGGATACAACATAAGAAAAATGAGGATGATAAAAAACCAAACTCGATGAATGAAATAGACCCGAAACCCTATGGCTAAGGACCCTAGGAAAGCTTTGAAAAAGGAAGCTTGAAGGCAAACAAGGGAGGAAAAAAAACCATAAAACATAAATGAAACCTAAAAAAAATGAAAAACAAAACCTAAACCTAACGATGGGCCGGAGAGACCAACATGCTAGGAGGGAGAGAAGGTGGAAAAAAAATGCATAGCACAAGCATGAGAAACACAGTCCTGAGCAAGGAGCACAATGATGAGGAAGCTCGTGCCAAAGATAGGATTTGTCAGATCTCAAGGAGGCGAAGAAAAAAAAAGTGAAGAAAAAATGGGCAGCGTCTCTTTTATAGCCTCGCTATTAATGAGGTGATGTCATGCTGACTTCGGTGTTTCGGTGGCCAAAATGCCAAAGTCGTGACCCTCATATCTTTCAAGGTTTCAGAGGCCAAACCACTGAAAGATTAGCCATAGGCTTCGACCTTCACACTTTTAGGATTTTGGGTTTTCAGAGGTCGAGACACCCTGAAAGACGAAAAGTCTGAAACTGCACAAGGTCAAAAAGACTTATTTTTTCTTCAAAAGGACCCCCAGAAAGCATCCAAAAGGATAGGGGGTCAAAACAGAAAGACAAGAAAGGGGTCCCCATGGTCAAAAATCCAAAAAAAGGGGGTGTGTGTGTTGTTGAGCCACAACAAAAAGCCCCGACAAAAAGGGAGGAATGACCAAGGCATTTCTTTATCAGCAAAAACCTTCTAGAAACTAACTTTGTAGTGGGTCGAATACAAAAAATTTATGTGGAAATATTCTTTCACTTCACTTCCAAGGCCAAAGCCTTCAACTGCATCTTCTAGTGTGTGTATATTATGGGTTCATTTCCTTTCGTTTGAAAGAGATGACTCTGATGATCGTCAGCCATCTCCAGCATTTGTGATGTTGACAAGGGCTTCTCAGAAAGAGCTCTGCTGCCAGTCAGGCGTCCAATGCCCTAAAAAAGTTATCCCTGAGTCCCAATCTAAAATTTCTCTACTATTGGTCAGGCGTCCATAGCCCCAGTAGAGGTTGCTAGAGTTACCCTTCTCTATTGTACGGGGGCATTTGGAGTTTATGAGGTATGCAGAGGATTTCCTTTGAGACAGTTCTTCTCTTCTAACTAGTGTCCGGAATGGGCCAGTCGTGACTTTGAGTGGGACATTTTTCAAACATATACATTCTTTTTTTAGAAACCTGGGCAGCGCTTAGACTATACCACTCAAGATTTGAGATTGTGATCTCCATTTTGGCTACCACCATGATTTGAATTATGAATTAGATTACAATACCTGGTGTGATACCTGTGGTATTGTCAAGTTCAATATAAAAACCAGAAGACTAACAACAGAATTGCAAGCCAAAAAGTGATCCCTTATATTAGAAATTGGAGTTGATACAAATATGATGGATCCAAGGGTCACTATAATCCCTTGGAAATGAAATGAAGAGTCCTCATAATGTTTATTACAAATAAACTTATTAAAACTACCAAAAATTTCAAAAAACTATATAAAAATTTAGGCCCACTTGGAGAAGGCATAACTTTCTAGTCCTAGCTCTAATTTGTGAACTGTTTACTTCATTGGAAAGATAATCAAAAATTTGGGAACCAAAATTGGTAGGGAAACTAAGATGAACCCTCAATGAGTCTGCTAAGCCTAGAAATGCCCCGAAGACCTTCAAAGATGCAGTTTACTGAGACATAGAAAATACCTAAAAATTAGATTTCAGTGTTTCCCAATTCCATCCTGATCATTCCTCCCCCCTTGAGAGGCAATGTGCCCCATTTCACTAATCTGCTGCAACAAATGAGGAAATTGTGCTTCAATTTGTTCCTTTAACCACTTGCCTTGATGAGGATGTTGACCAGCTCGAACCACCTGATAAAGAGGAATGTTATGATTTATCAAAGTCTTTAAAATGAATTCAGTAACATGGTCACATTGGACTAGAACAGTAGTAGATAATTATGCAGCTTGAATGCGTTCAATAGCTTGGGAAATGTCCAACAAAGGAGGAAAATAAGGTCTCAACAATTCTACATTGAAAACTGGATGCAAGCCCAAAAAAGATGGCAAATTAAGTTCAAAAACATTCTCACCAACTTGCTTTATAATGATTTTTCAGCTTTTCTATCTTTTCATCCTGTCCTTTCCTCTTTTCTTCTCTCTTTTTTTACTCCCTCATGTTGACCAAAAATGGTTCTGAGATCGGTGGGTACCTAAGTCAATGTGTTAGTGCTATTTATGGCTAGCAACCACTTAAGAAACCAATGTTCCCAGCTGTTACTTTAGTGTATCTTGTGATTAGGATGATCTGTGTCAGACATCCCCTGGATTATCAATGGAAGATACCACCACTTCTGACCTCTGAGAACAATCTTTTACATTATATACTTCTTTGGATATTTTGATGAAGAAATACCTCTACTCCCTTTTTTAAAGGACTACTTGGGGCGAACCCAAAACAAACTGACCCAAGACACACAAAAATGAGCCCTGACGAGGGATGAGGAAACAAAAAAGAAGAAAAAGGGAACAAAAATAAAAGAAAGAAAAGAAAAAGGGACACAACTATAGTACACAGGACGAAAGGCAAATCCTCTTCTAGGACCCAAAATAATGTTTAAGGAATTTTCCATTGACTGGAAATGGGACCAACTCCCTTTCTAAAGCACTAATCCTGAAGGTGTTTTCTCCCAAGATTTTTGATATCTGATAGGGACCCGTCCATAGTTTCTAAAATTTGGTGTGGCTGCCCAGTTTTTATTTTGTCTTATCCCACATGAGGACAAGGTCAGAGATCCTGAAGGCTTTAATGGTGGATCTCTTGTTGAACCATCACTTGATGATGGCTTGATTCTTCAACATGTGTTCCATGGTTGTCATCCTTTTCTCTTCCAGGTTGAGGAGGTTCATAAGTCAAACCTGCGCACGGTCTTTACCTTTGACATACTGGCCCATAAATCTCAAGATAGGTATTTTCAAGTTCATAGGGAAGACTGGTTTTAGTCCATAGACCAATTGGTAAGGGGACGTCCCCAAAGCATTTTTAGTCCTCACCCAATCAGTCCACAAAGAATATTTCAACTGCGTGTGTCATTCCCTGGGGTTGTAGTCCAAGATGTGTTTGATCATTGTTGTCAAGTTTTTGTTGGTAGATTCTGCTACACCATTTCATTGTGGGTAATAATTAGAACAAAACTTTAGAATTACCTAATTTTTAAAGGCCCATTGCGTGAGCGTAGAAGAAGAGAAAGATGGGGCCTTGTCGCATACCAAATAAAATAACATCCCAAACACGGTTATGATGTGCTCCTCCAAGTATTTTCTTGCCACTTCAGTGATACAATTCTTTAATGCCTCCACCTTTGTCCATCATGTGTAGTAATCGATGGCTGTCAAAATAAACTTGTGACCTGTAGAAGAGGGTGGGTTAATCATTCCACCAAAATCTAGGCCCCATTGGGAAAACAAACATACCTCATACACTGGTTCCAGGGGCATTGTTAGGTTCTTCTCTAGGGTCGCGCTAGTCTGGCAAGTATGGCATGACCTCACATGTTCCTTGGTATCTTGAATATCGTCAGATAGTAGTACCCTTCTCTCAATATTTTATGAGAAGTGTCTTCAACAGACCCGTGGCGATCCCATATTTGTCATGGAAACCAACTAGGACTTGCTTCACTTCAAGCCTGTCCAGACACCTTAAGTAGAAACCATCATAGTTACATTTGTACAATTGACCATTCTTCAACATGTAGGAGTTACTCTTAAGTTCTAGGGCTCTTCTTTGTGATTCATTAATCCCTTCGGGACAACGATTCTATAGTAGGTAGTAGAATAGGTCTTGATACCATATATCTGAAATTATCCTCTAACTAGTGTAGGTCGGGCATACAAAGCCTTCTTCTACTTCAGAGATCACGTTTGTGATGCCCTGGCCTCTCACGAGTTTCATCAGCTAAATCTCAAGGTCAAATTCTTGTAGGATCGCCATCCACTTCCCCCTTCACTCGCCCAATTCATTCTACATCAACAAGGATTTTACTGCGACGCCTGGGACTATTCCAAAAACTTTGCTCCTTAGTATATAATGTCAGAACTTCTTTACTACTTTGACCAGGGCGAAGGACTATTTGTCTAGATTTGGGTATCTGACCTCGACGGTCTTGAGTGATCAACTCATAAATGCTATGGGTCTCTCACTTTCGCCATCCTTCTTTTGTGAGGATTCTTGCGCAGGAATATTCAGAGGCAAAATAATACACTTTAAAGGGAAAAGCGTAATTTGGGTTAACAAGGATGGGGGCCATGGAAATTACATTTTTTATCTCTTCAAATGACTTCTTTATCGGGGCATTCCACTCAACTTTGGCATCCTTTTTTAGCATATCATTTATTGGCTTTACTATTTCGGCGAAATCACTGATGAACTTTCTTACAAAGTTTATCTTTCCAAAGAAATATTTCAATTCTTTGCAACTGTGGGGTGGCATTAGTTTTAGAATAGCTTGTACCCTCTCAAGGTCTATCACTATTCATGTCTCAAAGATTATGTGCACGATCATTTTTCCTTCAGTGACCCCAAACACACACTTTTTTAGATTGAGGGAGATTATGTACCTCCTACACCTTTTTAAGAACCCTCCTTAGGTCACTTATGTGATCTATTTGTTGTTTGGAGAACACTATCAGATCATCCAGATAGATAATGATGCATTTTCCCAGTAAAACTTTGAACGCGGTGTCCATCACCCTTTGGAAAGTAGCTCCAGTGTTGATTAAACCAAATGACATTCGTCAATAAGTAAAATTCCCCCACTTAGTTGTGAACGTTATTTTTAAACTTGTAACACCTTGTCGAGGGATGACAACAGATAGTTGTGCTTTTGGGATGCCTTGTTCAGGATCTAGAAGTCCACACAACCATATCTTGCCAATATTTTTCCTTATGGGTACCTCTGTGTGTGTAAATGGGTACCTGTTGAAAATGACACAAACACTCAATAGGTCATTGCATTAGCTTGAAAGGTTAGTTAAAACATGTAAAACCACTAATATCAGCCTATTGCCTTCTAACTAGAAAGAGTGTAATCAGTTGCATATCTAGCCCTCAGAATATGCTACAAATCAGTGACGAATACAACCTAGCATGAAGGATTTTTATTCGAATTTAAACTAAAAATGAGAAAAAGCATACAATCTAGCTTGAAAACATGAAATAAAAACAATAAACTAGCATGCTAAAATGGATGAAATGTGAGTCTAAAGTGAATCTAACAGCATAACAATGTGTTTTTGATCTTAGGTGAAGGCTTATTTGCTCTCAAAATAGGCTTCTATTTATAGAAGAATGGGAGAAAGAGAGGGGGGACAAAGTTCATTTATGAACTTGGAGGATCATAAA
The DNA here is from genome assembly GCA_018584345.1 of Thuja plicata. Taxonomy (NCBI): domain Eukaryota; kingdom Viridiplantae; phylum Streptophyta; class Pinopsida; order Cupressales; family Cupressaceae; genus Thuja; species Thuja plicata. The sequence continues at coordinate 409,157 of MU226208.1, forward strand.
TGAATATGTAAGAGCCTTTAATGCCCAAGGCATTAATAAGGCATGGGAGAGACATGGGCTTAAGGTCTTCATATTAATGAAGGCATTAATGAAGGCCT